>JAMKQA010009257.1:0-21841 GCA_024699735.1 Posidonia australis | reverse complement strand
GTTTGTTAGATTAGTTAGGATGTAGTGGAAGTTAGTTAGGTTGTTGAGGTTTGACTTAGAATTTGACCTAGGTTTTAAGGTTTGGATTATGGTTTTGAATTTAATTTAGGTCCTAACCTAGGGTTTAATGTTTGGATTAGGGTTTAACCTCGATTTTAGGGTTTATTGGTATTTTAGGGTTTTGTTTTGTATTTAGGCTTTTAGAGCCCGGTTAGGGTTTTGTATGATGCTCCAGCAAGGTGTGCCTGTCTGGTGCACCAAACAGACCAAACAGGTGCGCCTGTTTGGTGCACTAGACAGGTGCACCAGATAGGTGCGCCTGCATTGGTGGCTGTTGGGTTTGGCGTATTTGCAAGCATATTTGGGTGTCTACATATGTCCCTCCCTGAGCGAGGTCGGAGGACGAATGGAGCAAAGACCGACGCTCAGGGTTTATAGAGACACCCCACCCCTTTTTACAAGGAAGAGGGATCAGGAGAAGGAGGATCATCGCTCAGAGTTGACGAAGATGCCCTATTCGAGGCTGCAAGAAAGAATCAGTTAATGGCAACCAGCTACCAGTCGGTGGATGCATTAGAGGTCCCGTCGCCATAGCTGAAACCCATCATCAGAGAAACCTAAACTAATGACAAATACCGACTAGTTGACGACCAATCAGCTCCTAAAAGACATGACTAGTTATCACACTTGTCGGAAAAGTGCCAGACAAGACTTACGGTGCTTGCTAACCAAAAACTGACTGGTAACGGAAGTCGTCCGGGTAGTTCGGGCTACCAACCCAAAGGAGGGATGGAACAAGGAGAATGGGGAATCCATCGGGCATCTAGGGACTGCCCGGGGAGTTTAGGATACCAGCCCAAAGGAAGGAGGAATACAGTTTGCTTTGATTCCGTCCACTCATGGTGGAACCAAAGGAAGAAGGGGGGCACCAAGGTTCGTCCTGACAGAACGAACCGCGGATGGGAGCATCTAGACTTTGGACGGCAGTCTAGAAAGATGGAAAAGGGAGGCCTTGAATCGATCCAACATGATTGGAATTCAAAGGCGAAGGAGGTGGCACCGAGATTCGTCCTGATGGACCAAACCGCGTATGGTAGCATCTAGACTTCGGATGGCAGTCTAGAAAGATGGAAAAAGGAGGCCTTGAATCCGTCCATCAGGATTGAAATTCAAAGGCGAAAGAGGTGGCACCGAGATTCGTCCTAACGGAACGAACTGCGGATGGGAGCATCTAGACTTTGGGAGGTAGTCGAGAAAGATGGAAAAGGGAGACCTTGAATCCATCCATCAAGATTGGAATTCAAAGGCGAGGGAGGTGGCACCGAGATTTGTCCTGTCTGATCGAACCGCGGATGGGAGCATCTAGACTCCGGGCGGTAGTCTAGAAAGATGAAAAAGGGAGGCCTTCAATTCGTCCACCAGGATCGGAATTCAAAGGCGAGGGAAGTGGCACCGAGATTCGTCCTGACGGAACGAACCGAGGATGGGAGCATCTAGACTCCGGGCGGCAGTCTAGAAAGATGGAAAAGGGAGGCCTTGAATCCATCCATCAGGATCAGAATTCAAAGGCAAGGGAGGTGGCACCAAGATTCGTCCTGACAGAACGAATCGCAGATGGGAGCATATAGACTTCGGGCAGCAGTCTAAAAAGAAGGAAAAGGGAGGCCTTAAATCCATCCATCAGGATCGGAATTCAAAGGCGAAGGAGGTGACATCGAGATTCGTTCTGACGGATCGAACCACGAATGGGACCATCTAGACTCCAGGCTACAGTCTAGAAAGAGATGGAAAAGGGAGGCCTTGAATCCATCCATCAGGATCGGAATTCAAAGGCGAGGGAGGTGGCATCGAGATTTGTCCTAACAGAACGAACCGCGGATGAGAGCATCTAGACTCCGGGCGGCAGTCTAGAAAGATGGAAAAGGAGTCCTTGAATCTGTCCATCAGGATCAGAATTCAAAGGTGAAAGTGGTGGCACCGATATTCTTCCTGACGGATCGAACCGCATATGGGAGCATTTAGACTTCGGATGGCAGTCTAGAAAGATGGAAAAGGGAGGCCTTGAATCTGTCCATCAGGATCGGAATTCAAAGGCGAAATAGGTGGCACCAAGATTCGTCCTGACAGACCGAACCGCGGATGGGACCATCTAGACTCCAGGCGGCAGTCTAGAAAGATGGAAAAAGAAGGCCTTGAATCCATCCATCAGGATCAGAATTCAAAGGCGAGGGAGGTGGCAACGAGATTCGTCTTGAGGGATTGAACCGCGGATGGAAGCATCTAGACTCCGGGCGGTAGTCTAGAAAGATGGAAAAGGGAGGCCTTGAATCCGTCCATCAGGATCGGAATTCAACGGCGAAGGAGGTAGCACCAAGATTCATCCTAATGGACCGAACCGCAGTTGGGAGCATCTAGACTCCGGACGACAGTCTAGAAAATTGGAAAAGGGAGGCCTTGAATCCATCCATCAGGATCGGAATTCAAAGGCAAAAGAGATGGCACCGAGATTCGTCCTGACGGAATGAACCGCGAATGGGAGCATCTAGACTCCGGGCAACAGTCTAGAAAGATGGAAAAGGGAGGCCTTGAATCCATCCATTAGGATCGGAATTCAAAGGCGAGGGAGGTGGCACCGAGATTCATCTTGATGGATCGAACCGCAAATAGGAGCATCTAGATACCAGGCGGCAGTCTAGAAAGATGGAAAAGGGAGGCCTTGAATCCGTCCATCCGGATCAGAATTCAAAGGCGAAGGAGGTGGCACTGAGATTCGTCCTAACGAAACGAACCATGGATGATAGCATCTAGACTCCAAGCGGTAGTCTAGAAAGATGGAAAAGGGAGGCCTTGAATCCATCCATCATAATCGGAATTCAAAGGTGAGGGTGGTGGCACTGAGATTCGTCCTGACAGATCAAACCACGGATGGGAGCATCTAGACTCCAGGCGGTAGTCTAGAAAGATTAAAAAAGGGAGGCCTTGAATTCGTCCACCAGGATCGGAATTCAAAGGCGATGGAGGTGGCACCGAGATTCGTCCTGACGGAACGAACCATGGATGGGAGCATCTAGACTCCGGGCAGCAGTCTAGAAAAATGGAAAAGGGAGGGCTTGAATCCGTCCATCAGGATCGGAATTCAAAGGCAAGGGAGGTGGCACCGAGATTCGTCCTGACAGAACAAACGCGGATGAGAGCATCTAGACTTCGGGCGGCAGTCTAGAAAGATGGAAAAGGGAGGCCTTGAATCCATCCATCAGGATCGGAATTCAAAGGCAATGGAGGTGGCACCGAGATTCATCCTAATGGATCGAACCGTGGATGGGAGCATCTAGACTCTGGGCTGCAATCTAGAAAGAGATGGAAAAGGGAGGCCTTAAATCCATCCATCAGGATCGGAATTCAAAGGCAAGGGAGGTGGCAGCGAGATTCGTCCTGACGGACCGAAGCACGAATGGGAGCATCTAGACTCCGAGCAACAGTCTAGAAAGATGGAAATTGGAGGCCTTGAATCGGTCCATCAGGATCAAAATTCAAAGGCTAAGGAGGTGGCATCGAGATTCGTCCTAACGGAACGAACCACGGATGGGAGCATCTAAACTCCGGGAGGTAGTCTAGAAAGATGGAAAAGGGTGGCCTTCAATCCATCCATCAGGATCGGAATTCAAAGGCGATGGAGGTGTCACCGAGATTCGTCCTGACGGATCGAACCACGGATGGAAGCATCTAGACTCCGGGCGGTAGTCTAGAAAGATGAAAAAGGGAGGCCTTGAATCCGTCCACTAGGATTGGAATTCAAAGGCGAGGGAGGTGGCTGCGAGATTCCTCCTGACGGAACGAACTGCGGATGGGAGCATCTAGACTCTAGCTGGCAGTCTAGAAAGATGGAAAAGGGAGGCCTTGAATCCGACCATCAGGATCGGAATTCAAAGGCAACGGAGGTGGCGCCGAGATTCGTCTTGTCAGACCAAACCGCGGATGGGAGAATCTAAACTCCGGGCGGCAGTCTAGAAAGATGGAAAAGGGAGGCCTCGAATTCGTCCATCAAAATCGAAACTCAAAGGTGAGGGAGGAAATTCCACCATATCTCGCAATCGAAGTCGTGAAGACTTCATCCGTCCAGGCCAAGGCAACAAAACGAGATACTTGACTATTATCTGGGTGGTCCGCTGCGCTAACCCGACAGGCAGAAGAAAGTAGAACCCTGCACCAGTCATGCACATGCTGTTGTGATGGCGACTTCTGTTCCACATCAACCATAAGCAATCAAACCAACTGGCCAGAAATGTTCTGATGAATTTTATTACTAGAGTCAATGGAGTAATTGCATGTATTTCAACATGCAAAGAACCAGTAACATTACAGGAATGTTAAGAATCTATGTCATCTCTGGATCTCTTGGAGCCCGAGGCTTTGGCAAAGAGCGTACGGCTCAGAGCGGCACTACAGATTGGCCAGCCTTTTCGACTTCGGCTTCATACTCTGCTGTGCAACTCTTCCCCTCTATGATTGCAAGATCCTTCAAATCGTATGGAGCCATTGAGCAGGCGAGAGAGCTCCTTAGTCATTGTATAAGAGCTCAAGAGGTATTCTTGCAACCGTGGTTGCATTTACCCCTGAACAAAGGCGTCTTGTTGGTATCCGAACTGCCACATCACACGGACTGGGTGATATTCAACTCCACCAGTCAACCCCGGCACAACGATAAGCTGCATGTCAGCTGTGTTGAAGAAGGCATCAAAGTTATGAGTAACAGAAGGAATAATGCACAAGATGATTTTTTGTTTTGTCAAGCTTTCTAAACGTTCGTACTCCTTCTGAACTGAAGTGAGCGTGCGTGCATGGCCACTTTGACAGTAAGATTCAAAGGCTGATCATTGTGGGCGTAAGACTACTACTCCCAGATGTGCAACCAACCATACCTGTACAAAAGCTCCACAACCATAAAAGTGCCAGCAACGCCGCAGTGATCGATCTAAAGTTAGGTAAGTTTCTGCCAAGATGACTGGGGCTAAATCTATCTATCGGGTGACAACTGCCAAAACCACCTCGGCGACTTGAATGTTTACAACCATCCGGCCATGGCTGAAAATCAATTCCCCTAAGAAGCAGACAACAAAGCCTTTCAACCACAGCTCGCCACCCAGGGAGGCATGCATTCCGGTTACATTGTCAAAGTAGGGTAGCGGTAGCATGGGAGAATGTCCGTCTGAACAGATGAGCTGATGACCACAATCACTGGTTGATAAGCCAGTTAGCTCACTCAAGACTGAAGAATACCCATCGTGCCACATAAACACGGTGGGACCTAGGAACCTCTGTAGACAACATATTTTGTGGACCTCTTCCAAGGTTGGGGTCAATTCGACTCTCCCAAAGCAGAATACTTGATGAGGTTGGGGTCACAACCATAAAAGTGCTGGTAGCGCCACAGTGATCGGTCTAAAGCTCGATAAGTTTCTGCCAAGATGATTGGGGCTAAATCTATCTGTCGGGTGACAACTGCCAAAGCCACCTCGGCGACTTCAATGTTTACAACCATCTGGCCATGGCTGAAAATCAATTCCCCTAGGAAGCAGACAACTAAGCCTTTCAACTACCACCCAGGGAGGCGCGCATTCTGGGTACTTTGTCAAAGTAGGGTAGCTGCAGCATGAGAGAATGTCCATCTGAACAGATGAGCTGACGACCACAATCACTGGTTGATAGGCCAATTAGCTCACTCAAGACTGAAGAATACCCATCACGCCGCATAAACACAATGGGTCCCAGGAACCTCTGTAGACAACATATTCGATGGACCCCTTCCAAGGTTGGGATCAATTCGACTCTCCCAAAGTGGAATACATGATGAGCTGGTTTCCAGAATCGGGCAGCTGCACACAGAAAGTATCGAGAAACCTCCACCTTTGCGATATCCAGAAGCTTTGAAGAGATTCTCCAAATCCGTAGCTTGTCATGATCACTTTCAGTCAACTGCTTGACCCATGCCTGGAGAACATTTGAGCAATGTATTGGCACGACCATCGTAGGGAAACCAACGATCTGTAAGGCGCTTCAGCTTTCTTGGCTCGAGACTCCTCAGAAGGGGTAAACGATCTCCTGCAGGACATGCTCAAAAACATTGTTTTAGAAACATATTTCAACTTTGCTTCGTTCAACAGCATTTAGCAAAATCAAAGCAAACAGTTAAAAGATACAACACCATGGTATTGTAAGAATCAGAGAAATTGGCCTAAAGCTGTAAACTACAACTGACTGAACAAAGAGTTGCTGAACAGACTAAATCTTGTGCACAATCCTGAGGGGAGGTCCTGGTTATCAACCAGTTTTGACTAGGTACCTAAGTAATGAGATATGACCATCAAACCCGGGGGATCGAGATTATTTGATGACTGTGCCTTTTGGCAAATTATCGGGATCCTCGACCAACAGAGCAGTTGACATGCCCTTGGTCGAGCATTGGCTCAGTGTGTCTAGCCATTGGACAGCTGACATGCCCCTGGTTTGACATGGATGCCTCTTAACCAGTCAGAGCAACTTACATGCCCCTGATTGAGTACTGGCTCAGTGTGTTCTACCATAGGACAGCTGACATGCCCCTGGTTTGACATAAGTGGCCCTAATCGACGAGAGCAGCTTACATGCCCCTGGTCTAAGAGATGTCCTCCCGATTCTCTTAGACTGAAAGTCGTTGTCACATTCTAGCTAAGAGAACCGGATAATACACTGCGACACTTTTGGGATGATATTTGTGGAAAGAAATGCTTGCATGCTATAGACACCCCGATTTTGAGGTGACTCATAGATGAGCTTTCCAGTTGTTGCTTTGGATGTGGTTGACCCTTGAATCCTATTAGTTAAACCAATCCTAAACCCATAACAAGCCCGCAGCCCAACTAGAAATCCAGATAAGTAGGGGAGAGCACCTACCTAGCACATCTAGCTAGCACACCTACCTAGCACATCTACCTAGCACACCTAGCTAGCACACCAACCTAGAACACCTAGCTAGCACACCAACCCGGTGCACAGGCGCACATACCAGGCGCCCAGTCATTTCTCAGGCTGCTGGCTGCTGGCTTTCCACCTCCCATGGCTGTTACCTCTACCAACGAATATGTCATGGAATCTTCTATGCTTTTCGTCTACGAGGCTCCTTGTTGTCCTAGGAGTTACCCATGAGGAATCCATATAGATAGACCCCATAAGCAACCATTTGATGGGGCTGATCATCTTGAAAGATAGAGACTGCACTAGCCTTCTCCAGAATTCTGCAACCATCCGCTTGAGCACTCAAGCTTTGCCTTGCATCCAGAGATATTCTCAGCCCTTCCAAAGTATCAAGGAACTTTTTATCTTGGGTCTTTCTTTTCTTTCTTGATGGAACATCTCGGACAAGGTAGGCCCTTTCCCACTTTTCCTTTAGAGTTCTTGTCCTTTTGCAATGAAATAAAGCATGCTATTAATTCCACATATATGGTCTGATTTTTCCATATCTTCATGAGGGTTCAATGATGAATTTATTTATTCTCTTTGCATGATGTTCTTCATGTAAATCTACACTTTTGATTGTAGCATGTTAATTTATTTCTAGCATAAAATCTTCACTATATCGCCTGCATGAGCAATCTTTTCCTTATTATATTCTTGGTATGATCATCATTTACATGTTTTATTGGGTTTATTCATTCCATGTTTGTATCCTTTGCATGTTGCATGTGTTCTTGCCATGAACCCATTTAGTCATCTTGTTTTAATGATGATAAGATAGCTTTGATCAGATGCATCCCATCATGCTTTTAACTCTTTAGCACTCGCATGAATCAACCTAGATTAGCATAAATTACCCATCTTTATTCTGGGTCAGGTTCTGGATCAGATTGCAGTCTGATCCAGATTTTCTGGGGAGCACCTATATGGCACACCAGAGTGGCGCACCTCTCCAGCGCACCACTCTGGCGCCCCATTCAGGAGCACCAGACTGGTCAGAGAGTAAAACATTCACTTTTGCATATCTACTTGCATGGCTTTCTGAATGATTTTGGACCTGATTCTTTTACCACTTGCTCTTTTATGTTCCATGATTTTGCATGCATGTTTTCAGTTTTAAACAAGATTGTCTTCTAGTCGTTTTCTCCCTTTGGATATTCAGTCCTTGGCTAGAATCTGATAGGCTGGTTTCACTTTACTCCTACATGGAGAACCTTATGCATCAGCCCATGATCCAGTGACATGGCTGAGTCTTGCTTCTTTCATTTTAGCCTAAATAGGGTGTGATCTTGTGTGAGGCTACTAGCCCTTGAGCACAAGATTCACAAGTCATTGCACTTGCATTTCTTTTACTTCTAAAGCATATTTTTCAAGTTTTGCGAAAGATTTTATATGGCATGACTTTCCAGAATGCATTCTCATGCGATTTGGCATTGCATGGATTTCTATTTTCCTGCAGCACATCTTTCTGGCCCACATAGAAGCACCTAGGTGGTGCACCAAACTAGAGCACCAGTCTGGCGCACCAAACAGGCGCATCAGCCTATTTTCAGTAACACATAGTAGGTTTTTATACGGTTTTTTAGCATGCTTTCTCGACATGATTTGCTTCTGGATTTTTTTTGGTTTTCTTCTTTGATATATCAGGAAGGCACAACTCTGTTTTTAGCCATTTCCATGCATGTTAGATTGCATTTGGCATATAGTAAAGCAAGGATGATAAATCGCTCAAAATACTTAGATCCTTGATCTTATTTATGTAGTACCTTTGCATCGATACTTGATCCGATATAAGAGCGATATTTCTGAGCACTAGGACACACCCTACACATCATGCACCCTTATTTAACATAAGACACCAAACATGGCATGGCATACTGGCCTCAGGCATACAGCAAAGGCTGAAAATTCGACATTTCATAAGCAAATGAGAAACTAATAGAAGATCGATTTATCGGGCGCACGAGGGTGCCTAATACCTTCCTCGTGCGTAACAAGGATCCTTACCCATTTCTGGTTTATGACCTGCTTTTCCATTGCACGATTTGCATGTTTTATATGGTTTTCCTCATCTTCTATTTTAATAGACTAGGTGGCAAATTCTGCATTTGCATTTTTATTATTTTTTGCCGTGACTTTGCCGATCCCTCGTGTATTTTGGCCTTTTGCGTCAAAATCATTAGAGGCTGTCACCGGCATGGTTACACATGCTAAATGATTTGTGGGATCTTATTGGTGCTCTCAGCATTGAGATGCTTATCGCCAAGTATACAACGGAATAGTAACTCCAGACCTCATGAGACTCTATCCAAGCCCTCTAGTTTTTTTTGGGGTGGCTCTCTGGAAATGCGGCATTGTGTCCTGGGCTCCATTCCAAACCCCACTGGACCATACCCCTGCTTTTTTAATTTATTCATTCTTTATTCTTTCTCCCTCATAGGCATGTGGGCTCACCCTATCCCTAGCTTGGAGGTAATAAGTACCTGGTCTATGGTGGAGAGCTGCTGCTGCTTAAAGGATTGGATAGGCCCTTTTCGAACATGACTTCCAGGTATTCACTTCGACTCCTCTCCAAGATAAATTGGAGGGACAGTGCTACCTCTCATGCCTCTCTCTTTAAGACTGACTTCTATCTGCGACTTCTGTCTTCCTATTCTTTTATGCCCTTTCACAGATATATATTTTTGTTTTATTTCTCACACTCTCATTCTCACCCCTAACATTTTATCTCCCTCTGGGAGGTGTAGGGTTCTTAAGCGACTTGGATACTTCGCCCAATTCACAATGAAAGGTGGCTCCCTCTCTCCTTAGGTTCCTGAATAGTATCTACCTGAGGAGGTGCTACGCATTCCCAACATTGGCAAGCTTATCCCGCTTATCATCACCGGGCTAAGATCCATGCATGTGATGATGAAAACAAACATCAACCTATATATGCATATACTGAATAGGGGTTAGTATGTGCTGTGATGCAAAGCTATATGGATGTAGAAAGAACATGAATTCATGTATGCATGGAGGGAAGTGTTAATGTCGCAGAGTAAAAACACATTGTTCATGATCACTGATAGTACTTTTTCAGGTAGCATGAATTGATTGGCTCTGACTATTCGATGCAGTCCATGTCCTCAAGGATGACAACTCCTCCAGAATAGACTTGCTTGACCATGAATCATCCACACCAATTGGGCCTGAACTTGCCACGACTATCAAGGAGATGTATTGCTCTCAAGACCAGGTCCCCTGGCAAAAAGCTTCTTGGTCGGACCTTCTTCTGATAAGCTTTGGCCATGCACTTCTGATAGCATTGTGCATGATGCATAGCTTTCAATCGATGCTCATCTATCAGATTCAGTTGAACAAGGAAGTCCTCAATCCATTCTGCCCCTTCTAACTCTGCTTCTTCTTCTTCTCTGTATGCAGTAAGCTCAGGAAGGACTTCTTGCTGGCCTGACGGATCCGTGTCCTCAAAGGTGCACACTTTCTCAGCATTCTGCCTTTGATGGTGCTTTAGAATGGTCACTGTAACCCTAGTTTTCTTGTATGCACCTCTAATGATCTCTGGTTCTACTATTTCCAAACTTATATCTAGTTGTTCTACTTCTAGTAATCAAAAGCTTTCAGTTTCATGATGTCTTTGTATAGCCTGTACAACAGGTGGGCAGCTGTCCTCTGTCTGACTAATGTGAGTGCTGCTGCCCGAGTTCCCTCCTAAGCCAAACTCAGGAATTTTTTTTTTTGGACCCCACTACTCAAGTGGGGCCAGGATTGATAATACCACTTAGACCCGCCTCTTGGCTGATAGGAGATAAACTCCTCTGGTCTAGTGTTTAAGGATCTATTCTCCTCCAGGGTCATGATAGCAGACTGACCCTGTGCAACTGTCTGCTCCTCAGTGTACTCTGTCATTATTGCCTTTCCCTTCCTGCGCCTAAGCTCACTTTGCACATCCTCGGCTAGTACCGCCAACTACTCTTGAAATAGAACTTCCAAATCGCTGAGCATGCTATCAACCTATGCTACCACAGCATCTCGTTCGTCTTCATCGAAAGCGAAATCCACATAATAAGCGTTGATTCCAGTTTCCCTGGCTATAACCCCTTCAGGATTGACTGCTGATCTGATGCTACTATTGTTGAATCTGCCCTCACTGAATCCCAGACCGCAGCTGCATTTGCAGAAAGCCCCTCAGCTGACTCCAGAGGTGGCAATGCCAGCATAGCTATCCCCGGTGACATGGATGATGTCGAACCCATTCCGTAGTCCATAATTTCCTCCTCTGAGTAATAATCCTCTACACATATCCATTCTGGTCCATTGACTGGTTTATTCTGCTTAGGCTCTGCAAGCACAGAACTCTGATTGCGATCTAGCAATCTTGCACTTACAAAGTTAGTTAAATCTTGTGAAATAACGAGTTTTTGGTACTTACGACGCCTCGTGTATCCGTCTTGTGGCTTCTGCTCGTATCCCAGTCCTTTAAAACCATGTCTTCTCTCTGCGACAATTGGTTCAACGATTCCTTGGCCATTCTGCCCGAGAGGTGCTCCCATCTCGTGTCCCCATCTCTGACATAGATTCTCGACCATTAAAAAGGGGTTGCCAAAAGCGGCCAAATGACTGGCACGCTTGAGAATCGAAATAAAACTGACCGGTTTAAAACGGTCGACACGGTAGAGCACATCAGAAGGTTTAGAGTAAAAATGGACAGTATGGAGAAACACTGAAGAGACTGCCTCAACCTTCTCCTTTTCAAGGTTTTCCACCATCACAACGACAATGTCGTTGTCCCAGCGGAACTTAATCATACGGTGAAGGGTTGAGGGGATGGCCTGATGCTTATGGAGCCAAGGGCACCCAAGCAAAAGATTGAAAGACGGCTCGAGGTCGACAACATAGAATTCGACCTCGAAACGAGCAGGACCAATGATTAAGGGAATGATCAAGATCCTTAAGGCATCGTGGTGCGTGTTGTCGAATGCCGTCATTCCTTTCACTGTTGGAGTACTGTCCTCCGATTTAAAGCCAACCTGACTTGCGGTTTGCAAGGGGCAGACGTTCCAACCAACACCATTATCTACCAAAGTGAGAGGAATGCAGAAATTTTGGTATTGCACCGTGATGAATAGGGGTTGGTTATGATTAGTCCCTGCTGGAGGAAGCTCTGAACTAGAGAAAGAAATGACCTTTGGCGCGGCTATCATCCCTACCATGTTCTCCAAGGTCGATGGTTGTATGGCTGAGGAAACATGAGCGGCCTGAAAAACCCAAGGAAATGCCTCTCGGTGTTCGGCCAAAGTATGGATTAAGTCCTAGATGGAGATGTCTGCTTTGACCTTTTTTAACTAGGTTGTGATGTCGGCTACAAGTGGGTCAACATTAACAGTGGGGTTAGCTCTTATGATTGTCTCTTCAGGGATTGGACTGGGAATATGGGTATTTGCTTGAGTGGAAGAAGTCATAGGCTGACTGGTTTTGTTTGCTGGAACAAGGGCCTTGTATACCCTTCCCGACTGCGTTACCTTAGCACACATTTCTGTGGTATAACTATAAGGCATGCAGTGAGTATCTTGTGTCAAGTTGATGACCACAGGAGAATGAGCCCTCAATTCCACTGGGACTAGAACTAGCGGAGTAGGTATCAGCGCTTGGTGGGTCAGGTCATGCCTTGGTTTGGCTAATAGGCTAATTGTTGGTGGGGTGGATTGCATGGTAGTTCTGGTAGCCGTATGCCTCGGTCGGGTAGTTAACTGGATCATATTGACTACAGAGTTAGAAGCTTCAATGAAGGATTCACTCAGTTGATAGGAGAATGGTTCTGAAACATCATGGATGAGGAGAGAAGGATCAAAAGTTTCAACCTCATCCGAAGAAAGGAAATAAACTCCCGAGGTTCCGGGCGCATGCTCAGGCAAAGGCCGGTTGACTATGTTGCTAGATGTTGATGCAGATGAATGAGGTGTCTGTGCAGCGGGCCTGGACTCTGTCTCCTATGTGTTAATGGTGATGACCTTACGGTCAATCAAGTTCTGAATTGCTCTCCGGAGTGTATAACAGTTATCCGTAGAATGCCCCACGGTTCTATGGTAACTGCAATATAAATCTGCTTCAAACCACTACGGAAGTGGGTTTGGCGGTGGGCGGATTTCTGGAAGCTTCAGGAGTCACGCCACATTAGGGAACACGACACTCAGAGGCTCAACCGAAGGAGTGAAGTCCCACTCAGAGCGTGGAGGCCGTCTTGACCCTGGGTAGCGCCCTTGCCTTGCCGGTGATGGCTAGTAGACTGGCTCGGTGGTGGTAGTGATTTGTGATGTGCATGGTGCTTTGGGTGTAGGAGAGTAAACAACCTGATTTTGAGCTTGCGAGCTCACCACGTTGGCTGGCATAACAGGTGCTCCTACGTATGCCACAACATTCCTAGCAGGATCCTTCTTTTGGCCGTACCCAATGTTGGATCCGTTGTTGCCACCGTTGTTATTGCTGGTTCTGCCTGAAGCCATAGTCTGCTTTGCGAATGTTGCTAACGCAGGGAAGCTTCTGCTATTTAGTGAGCTCTCAACACGGGTGCTAGCTTTGATCAGGGCTGCAAAGGTGGAAATAGGCTGGATGCTTAGTAGAGCCCCAATGGCTGACTGTGCCCCTCTAATTATTATTTCGATAGACTCTTCGTCAGAAGGTCTATCGCGCACTTGTGAAGCGAGGGCTCGCCAGCACCCAACGTACTCCCTGAACGGCTCATGGGGCTTCTGCTTTATGGCGACTAGGTCCTCGCGCTTTGGGACCATGTCGAGGTTAAAAGAGTATTGCTCTAAAAAAGCTTGGCTCAGATCATTCTAGGTCTTTATATTGGACATATCCAGCGATGTGAACCATTTTAGAGCTGGACCTGTAAGGCTTTCTAGAAGAGGCGAATGAGAAGTCTCTCGTCAGCCTGTAGCTAAGCGAGATCGCCACAGTACGCCCTAAGGTGTGAAATTGGGCAGCCTTTCCCATTATATTTCTCGAATTCCAGGATATGGAAGTTCAGAGGGAGTATCACCTCTGGGAAATAGCAGAGGTCCTAGAAGGAGAAAGACTAGCGGTCCCCACCCTGCACTTATCGTAGAGCTTTCTCCAGATCATTCATCCTGGCGAAAAGTGCATTGGGAGTTGCTGCTAACATTGAATGTGCAGCCGGGGCGGGTCTCGCGTACGCTGTGTTTACAGCACCCGTGTGCTCCTCCAAATCCATCATCTCACCATCTGGTGTCGTGGCATGATGACCAGCGTACCCGTGCATGTGCGCTATTTGTAGTGGTGTGCATGTTGAAGCCTGTATCTGTTGCAAGGGTATAGAAATGTTATGTTGTGTTGTGTGTGTTGTTGTGTGTGGGAGTAACAGCTGCTGAACTGATATGGTCAGGTTCATAGGCCGGTGTACTCTTGTTAGCTCAAAAGGCGGACCACCAGTAGAGGGAAGAATATGATGTGCATGATGTGGTAATGATGCTATTGGTAGAGTAGCAACGCCTGTTGTCTGGATAGCGGGAAGCTATGGCGACGGCTGCAATGGTGGTGTGATTAGTGCAACGTGAAATGCCTGAGCAGGCGGAGCAGGATCCTCGGGAATGGGAAAAACAGACGCAGTCAGAGTGGGATCCAAAGAGAAGGCCATGTTTTGCAACTTCTGCGCAAAGGCCAGAAGTTGCTGAGATTGCACGGTGACAGAACCATCAGTAGCAGTACCGAGGACTGGAAGAGCAAGCGACAGGGATGTCATAAGGGGCCGGAAGTTCAAGGATGCTGTGGGTTGAATTCCTACTGATGAGACAATCGCAGCCAACTATGTTTCAAGTGGAAGAGGGTCAACTGAAGGACAGGGTATCATCAGATCAAATGCCCTAGTGGTTGTCATGGTAACCGCCTCAACCGCGGGCTCCAGACCACTGAGGGTCTGCCAATGTCCCAAAATCGACTGACAAGGAACTCCAGGTACTTGAAAATGGCTATCATGGAGTGAAGATGGAATGGCTGATGACAAAGTAAAAGAGGGAGGAGGGGCAGAAACAGGAATCTCCTCTAAAGCAGCTGGTACAAAAGTCTCAGATGCTTGTTGGGCCATAACAGTCTGCGAACGGGTAAGGATGGGGCTGCGATTGCAAGTGAGAGGATGACGCTTACGCGGAGTTATCGTTGGAAGTGACAAATAGTTCGAGAAAAGACAGTCGAGAATAGTGCCTCAAGACTGAGGTCACAGAAAGGAACTTCCAGGCTCAGACCTAGGAAATCGCACACAGAACTCTATACCTAGCAAAGGAAAAGAACCTAATGTGTCAGTGAAGAAGTGAAGACAAGACAACAAAAGAAGTAAGTTAGCTATGCAATCGTTTGTTAGGATGGCATGAATGGCACACATGCACATGAATGCTACTAACATGCTCTCTCTCACCATGCATGTCCCACATGGAGCGGACCATGTGGGACGCACTCATGGGTTTGGGTTTTGACTCTGGTCAGAAAGTAAGGTTCCCATTCTAAATCTTGGCCGGAGTGTTGGCAGTGAACGGGTGGTGCGTTGGTGTCCTCGTCTCCTGCAGTAGCATGGAGATGTACCCTCTACTAGCATCGACACGGCCCCTGACAAGGACAGACAAACTACCAACATGTCCTACGCTAAAGCTATAGAATGGGCTGCTAGGATTGTCCTTCGCGAACTGTAGGTAGACCTAGAGGAGAAGATGCATGCCCTATATGATCAATCATGCGATATGCTTTTGTGTCTTTTACTTGCATTTTATTAAACCATGCGGAATTGTGAGCATTAGTCTCTAGTTATGCCTTATTATTTGTTCATCATAGTTTGTGTGTTTTATTTTAACCACATAGGGAGGCAAACATGTCTCTACTCTCCTAATCATGGCAAATTCAAATAAAAGCAAAAGACACAAAATCATGGCATTCAAAAAGTCAAACAACAAGCAAAAGGCGTGACCATGGCATGTGCTGGTGTAGTGCTCACAAGTAGGTGAATAAAAGCAAGTATCGACAAAAAAGGAATGAATTAAGTCATGTGCATGTGTGGTGGCATAGCAATAGTGTAAAAAGGCACAAAAGGCATGTTTAGTCAAATATGTACAAGCAAACAAAACAAGCAAGCAAACATAAGGTATATAAACCAAAGACAAGTAAGGCAACCAAAACGAAAGCCAAAATCTGGTTATCCCCAGCGGAGTCGCCAGTTTCTGTGACCATGCCGATGGAACCCTGCACGGCTCTTCTTTACCGAGTGCGTGGAAGCACACGAGGAGTCCCGATACGGTCACGCACGAAGATGGTGAATCCAGAGAAGAAGACTAGACTTGGAAACACCAAGGAACGATGAGAAAGGATAAGGAAAGGAATCGCTACCTAGTCTTTTAATGGAAAGACGAGGAAAACCAAACACACAAGAAAACCAAGAAGCAAACATGATGAAAACATGTATGCTCCATGCCTAATGGATGAAATGCACAAATCAATGCGGGCCAGAGAAAGGGTAAGGATTCTTGTTACGCATAGGGAAGGAGTTAGGCACCCCCATGCGCCCGAGGAACTCGGTCTTTCTAGGTTTTCTACTTGCCATTGGTCTATTGGGTGTGTACTTGCTTATTCTGAATACTCATGCTAAAGATGACTAGAACACATGCCAAATCAAAGAGAAGAAATGAAATAAAGGGAAAAAGTTAATCCAAGGGACAAATGTAGGCATTAAGAATGCCGCTTTACTATACGCTCGTGGGCGATGAGGAAAATCGAGAAAACTCTCGGAAAGCATCATGCAAATCAGCGGAAACTCGAAGAAATTTGAGAAAATCAAATTAGGAAAATAATCCTCATTTGGGACAATGTCGGCTTTGTCAAGTCTTTTAATGTACACCCTTGGTCGATGGAAAACCAAATCAAGTCAAAAAAACACAAAAATCAAGAGAAATCCAGGAAACGATGAGAAAACCAAGCTTGAAATGACCTAGAAATGTGTGCACAATATAAGGAAGAAAATGCAAGAAAATTTTCATGAAAAAGTACAACAAAATATGTAAAATGCATGTGAGAGTGTAAAAATGTAAATTCCAGGGGCCTAAGTGCAAAAAAACCCAAACTCTGAATGAAAACTGAAATTCGGAAGCTAAATCATCAAAAATAAATAGAAAAACACATTTCATGTAGTTTTTAAGAAATCTAGGGTCAAATGTGCAAAACTGTGCATTTTTTATCAAATTGAAGGTTTCTATGGGTCAAAGTGCAATTTTGCCATCAAAGCATGCATCTAATGCAATTCTGTGGAAATTCAGGGTAAAATATGCAAGGAAAAAGTCTATGTTGAAATCAGAAAGTTTTAGGGGCAATTCAGTATATTTACCCTAGAAAATATGCATTCAGTGTGAAATCTGTAAAGCTTAGGGGCTAAAATGCAATTTAACCAATGAAACATGCATTCAGAAGAGTTTCAGAAAAGTTTAGGGTTCTTTATGCAAAAAGGTTGGATTAAAATGCATGAAAAGAATCTCTAGGGGTTTTTATCAAACTTTTAAACTTGGAAAATGTTATTAGGAAAACTCAAGGGGCACATTGCAATATTTTCAGTTAAAACTTTTTTCAAACGATTTAAGAAAAATGAGCAGAGACCTAAAAGTAAGAGAAAGGATCTATTTGTAATAAAAAAAGGACCTAAATTTAATAACACAAAATGTTTAGAAATTTAATCAAAGAAAACTATTTTTTTTATTTTATTTAAAAGAAAAGGATCGACAGCCGCCGACGGCGGAACTCCGCCGTCAACGACTGCCTGAGATGCCTCTCTAGAGCATCCCAAGGCCTAATCGGAGATCAGAGGGCACAGTAAGCAAGAGGGGAGGAGAAAAAAGGGATCTGACGGTGTGGATGGAGCATCGGACGACTAGAGGCCGCTGTTCATCCCCGTCATCGTCGAGACCACTCCGGCGACGACATTGGAGAAGGAGAAGACTCTGGAGGCAGCGATGCGGTGATTCGAGGCTCCTGGAAGGTCAACGGCGTAGAGAGGAAGATTCCCCATTGATCTAGAAGGTGCTGCGATGCGCGGGACTCCCGATCGAACTCCGACCACATGTCATCTTCTCTGGCGATGGTGACAACTTCTGGTAACGTCGGGGGTCACTTGGAGAATGGGATGTCACTCCTGGTGGCTCCGGTGTGTTGGTGGCAGGCTGTGGAGTGATCCTGGATGATCGGAGAGGTGCGGAGGGGCTAAAGGTGCGCGTTCAGTTGCGGTGAACAGTCGTCTTCTCCGGCAACGGTGGCGTCGGCGTGGCGTGACTCCAACGATCTTTTGGTGGAGGCTTCGGGAGGCAGCGAAACGGCGTTTCGACGGGCGGAGAAGCAAGAGGGAGGCCAGGAGAGGAAGACCTAAGGTTTTAGGACTAGGGACAAGCCCTGGACCAGCACCCCCACCTAGGTCGCCGAAAAACGGCGACGGCGAGGGCTAGAAGCTCGATTCCAACCAGGGAAGGCCTCTGGCTTGATTGGAATCGATCAAGGGGGAGAGAGGAAGAGCTAGGAAAGCATTTCTAATAAGAATTGAGGCTAGTAGAGTGTGTACTTGGTTTGGTAGTGTGCTTGGATGGTCGGAGCTTGTCGGAGGCCGTCGAAGCTCGTCGGAGATGGCGGGAACCTCTAATTTCTCACCTCCATGAGCTTCCCCTCTTTTCCAGGAACTCTCTGGTTGCTCTGGTTGGGAGGAAAAAGCTTTGGAAAGCTCTCCTCTCTCAATTTTTGCAAAAATGCCAAATGTCCCAAAACTCAATTTCTACTTGCAAAAGGGGCTATATATAGGCTTGGCTGTTAAGGCTAGAGTGAAAGGTAGTTATGTTTGTTGGAGAGAAGTGGGAAGTAGTTATGTTTGTTGGAGAGAGGTGGGAAGTAGTTATGTTTGTTGGAGAGAAGTGGGAAGTAGTTATGTTTGTTGAAGAGAAGTGGGAAGTAGTTATGTTTGTTTTGGTTGTTACATGAGTTTGTTAGATTAGTTAGGATGTAGTGGAAATTAGTTAGGATGTTGAGGTTTGACTTAGAATTTGACCTAGGTTTTAAGGTTTGGATTATGGTTTTGAATTTAATTTAGGTCCTAACCTAGGGTTTAATGTTTGGATTAGGGTTTAACCTCGGTTTTAGGGTTTATTGGTATTTTAGGGTGTTGTTTTGTATTTAGGCTTTTAGAGCCCAGTTAGGGTTTTGTCTGGTGCGCCTGTCCGGTGCGCCAAACTGGTGTACTAGTAAGGTGCGTCAGATAGGTGCGCCTGCATTGGTGGCTGTTGGAGTGAGGAGTGGCTATTGGGTTTGGCCTATTTGCAAGCATATTGGGGTGTCTACACCTACTTACTAAGTTTTTACTTGCATGCAGTGTGGAAGGCACTACTAATTTGATTTTTTTTTTTTTTGGCTTTTCTTGTCTTTTTTGTTTTTTGTTGGATTTTTGGAAAAAAAATTTTTGGACTTTTAGATTTTCTAATTTTTTGGACTTTTGGTTTTTGTTTCTTTTTTGTGGTTTTTCTTGATGATGATGATGAGTATAGTCACAGCTCTCCCTCTTATACATCTAACATCATTGCCTGCTTTTATCCATGGTGAGAGGGTCTTTCCTTCTATCACACTTTGACCTTTGAGAATTTAGGACTTTGTACTGCCTTAGTCAAATATTGTCCCTTTTATCTACTCAATCCTTGAGTTTCTAAGGCTTCTTGTCCCTTGCTTATATGTGGTGAAGGAGTGGGGGAGACTTAACACTTAGCAAACTCTCAACATTGGTTATAGCTTTAGTGCCACTCACTAGTGTTTGACTCTAATGCGCCTGTAGCTTACCTAGGGGTTTCTCTTTTTCTTTTGGCTTTTCTTTTCTTTTCTTTTTCTCTTGGGGTTCCCCTCTCTTGTTATTTTTCTATAAGTACCTGCACATCATTGCCTTCCGAGCTTACACTATGGTAGCACAACTATTCGTCAATTTTCTCACTCTATTTTGAGTACCTATCTACCACTACCTTTTGGATTTATGTTAGACGGTGTACCTGATTTTACATGCATTCCTCTCTTTTGGGCGATTTATAAGTTTAGTGTTCTGATGCCCTCATCCATCACTACTATCTCAAACTTATGCTAGGATGCCATACTATACAGGGCGAGTAGCTTTTTCTGATATACCTAAGCTCCAAGCCTGCCTTACTCTTACCTCCCCGTGCAGGGTATATGTGAGGATAGGGCAAGGTTTGGTTTACCCTAGTTGCTTATCTTCCATTCTATGCAGGAGACAATTTTCTTCTTTAATGGGTACTAGGTCTTGAGCTCTCTTTAGATTTTAGCATGTTGATTAAGGGTATACTTCTAGAGTACATGTTACTTCCACAGATTTGAAGGGATCTTCAGGTTGTCCTACCTAATTGATGGGCCTTCCTTGGGTGTTACATCCACTGCTTAAGAATCCTAGATAATATTTTGGCAACCCTACTTAATGTCATAAGCTCTCGGGTGTGACCCACATGCATCAATTATTATTGTTTTTATAGTCTAACATTCAAAGAAAATAGAGATAAAGGAAATAACAAAGAAGGTAGAAAATTAAATGTCTTATGTACATGTTTTTTGAAAATAAAATGACCATACCCCTAGTCGGGCTTGATCGAGTCTCGTATTTCCTTCCCCAAATGGAGGGGTATACCTGTCGAGTGGCTGTAAGAGCGTGCCTCTGGCATTGATCGCTAAGGTGTTAATGGTGCATCATTACGTTTTTCTTTCGATTTGTGCCTAGTTCTGGCCTTGTGAGGGTCATTATTGGATTCATCCTAACCTGCCCCTTGTAGTGTGCTCCTAGCTGCTTGGTTTCCCCATGTAGGTCCCATTAGGCTTCCCTGCTAGTGTATTCATTGATGACCTTGGCTATCTCCATTTCTCTTTCCGTAGGATCCAGATATTTGGGACGAGGCTCAGCTTCCGCATGAACTGCTTGAGGGTGTTGGTAGAGCAAGTTGATTGCCGCCTCTATGTCGTACCTATCTGAGTCGTTGTATTCATTGTAGATGGGCGACAGGTCTTTTGGATCATTCACCTGGGCAGGTTCATTTTGTATCGAAGGGGATCTTGCAGCATCTTTAGTCAGTTCCTCTTGAACCTGCTGGTTGTTCCCTATGCGTCGCATGGAGTATCTTTGTCAAACCCTACTTCCTGAGGAGGTGTTGTTTGTGCATCAGGGCTGCTTTCTCCTTTAGTTGGTTGCTTAGATTTCGATCATATGTGCTGGATGAATATCAGTTCTGGCTAAGCAACTGACTGGACATCTTTGGCCTTCATGTGGGTTATCGATTGATTGGGTATGTGGTCCTAATGAATCTGCATCTCTTGTTGCTTTCCCCGAGTTGCCTCAGCTTCTCTTTAAGCTGGGTCCACATGATTTCCCCTGGTCCTTTAGCTCATATATCTTATCTTTGACCGTGAAACACTCCTCTAAGGTATGTCCATTCTTTTAGTGATATGGGCAATACTTGGATAAATTGGCATTGGGAGCGTTTGGGGTATGAGCCAAAGGTTGCAAATCTCCACTCTCCACTAGCATTCTAAATAGACCTGTCAATTCTCGACACGACACGACACGACATGATAACACGATAAAATTTAGTTATAAATTTTTTTAATTATTTTGAAATATTTATGTGATTTATGGTTAATAAACATAATTTTATTTAGACACGATTATTACCTGATTTAACACCATTGGAACTGATTGAACCTAGTTAATACACGTTTAACATTAATAATAGATTATTAAGCATATTATTACCAAATTGAATACAAATATATTTTATATATG
>JAMKQA010009256.1:0-31019 GCA_024699735.1 Posidonia australis | reverse complement strand
ATATTCTTGCATCAACACTTGACCCGGCATGAGAGCGATATTTCTGAGCATTAGGACACACCCTTACACATCATGCACCTATATTTTAGACACCACACTCATTGGCATGGCATGGCATATCGCCCTTGGGTGTATAGCAAAGGCTGCAAAGTCGACATTTCATAAGCAAAAGAGAAACCAATAGAAGACCGATTTATCGGGCGTACGAGGGTGCCTAACACCTTCCTCGTACGTAACAGGGATCCTTACCCATATTTCTGGTTTACGAAGACCTTTTTCATTGTTTTGCATGATTTTCATGTTTTATATGGTTTTCCTCGTCTTCCATTTGAATAGACTAGGTGGCGACTCCTGCATTTGCATATTATTTTATTTTTTGCCGTGACTTTACCGACTTTGGCACATTATATTATTTTGCCATTCTCGCTGGCATGGTTACACCTACATATTTAGATATTTTCATTCGTAATGCATGCGAGCATGTTTTATCACATCTAGGTCCCTAGAACCATGATTTCTTTACATTTAAGTCCAGAATATTTGCATTTGACCCCTAGAACTCTTTAAAATGGATTTTCTCTAAGAAATTTGCATTCTGAACCCTAAAGGTTTTTAAAATCACACTAGTCACCATTAAAATTGAATTTTTGTACATTTAAATCCTAATCTTTTGCATTAAGCCCCTAGAATTATTAAAATGAGTTTTCTCTGTGAATTTTGCACATTAACCCTAATAAATTGCATGATTACACTGGCCAACATAAAATTCCATTTTTTATTACTTTCAGGCCCTTAGAATTTTGTATATAAGTCCCTGTCTCTTTAATAAACACTTTTTGGGCATAAAATATTTGCATATAGACCCCTAGATTAGTTTTAAATCCATCATTTAGGGTTTTAAAAGTTTTCCTGCTCTTTTCTGATATTTTTCATTTAAGAATCATGACCATGCGTCATTTTCCCCTAGATTGCATCTCACATTTTGCATTTAATCATGGATTCTATTTAAGAATCATGCTTTCACTATGGATTGACCTTGAGTCTCACATTTTAATCACATTCGCACTATGTGTGAATTTTGCACTTTAGAACTTGAGTTTTCAGGAAATTACCTAAGTGCAATTTTTACAAATCTCAATGCTACAAGCACATTCGATTCATCATCTGCATGTTAGAATAGAAGTCATGAATGCATTTTTGAATCATTTTGTCATCCCTTTGTGAATTTTGCATTTCAATCCTCGTGTTTGTCCTTTACTGTATTTACATCATTTCATGGTTTTTAAGATCTTATTCTTTTCACATTTTTCTCACAAATAACATTTTCTAGATGTTTTGTACACACTTTGTCATAACCTAGACCATGCATCATTCCCATACTTGAATTTATCATATCTGGCTATGAAAATGACCAAATTGCTGCTATGTCTCTAATCCGTGTGCATGCATTTTAGTTTTTGCACTCAGCCCTACCTAATCCTTGTCCAAGTCATCCTTTAGCACTTTTTATGGATTTAGACACTCATTCACCCATTTCATATAGTTTTCATTATATTTACGCATCCGTCCCTCCTTTAGCGAACCCACATCTCATGCCTTTCGTTTGGGGATTTCTTTCTTCACATTGCTTTCAGAATTTCGCATTCGATATTTTGATTTGATCTACTTTAGTCCAACATTTCAGCCTTTTTGATTTAATTTTGATTTCATCGCCCGAGGGCGTATACAAACCTACCGAAAGGCCCACATTAGCCCATTTGCGGACTATTTTCCCTTTTTTGATTTTCACAACCTTGTTTATGATTCTGAGAACTTGGGTTGATCCCACTTTTTATCCTTTTGACATCAATATGGCTTTCCTGAGCAATCGGTCCAAAAACACCGTCATTTTATGTGACTTTCTTCACATGTCGTCGTTTGTCTATTTTATGTGGATTTCTTTGCAATTTTCCCATTCATGTCTCCACAACGTTTTCTGCGCTTCTAATAATTTGAGTCTGTTGTATTTTTGATTCCTTTGACATTGGTGTGATCTTCTGAGTCATTCTTTGCAAAAACATCGTCATTTCATATGAATTACTTTACATATCCAAGTTTGCCTGTTTTGCAAGGACTTCTTTGCAATTTTTCCACCAATATTTCCGCAGTGTTTTTCATGATTCTGCTAACCTAAGTTGTTTGCATTATCGATTTTCTCGAGGTCTAGGTAGTTTTCTGAGCCTTTCTCATTAAGAACCTCGTCATTTCATGTGATTCCCTTTGTCGTGAGCTCCTTGCCACCTAAATGGCCAGCCGAGGTTGTGAGCTCCAGTGAGACATGGTGAGGATGACAGAAGGCTGCCACTCCATGCATTCACATTCCATTTGCATCCTTACATCACTCACGTTCCCTCTGACCTCTGGAATCTCTAGAATGCTTCACTGTAGTCGGCAGTTGGGGTTTACAAGCGAGCTCACCAGCGAAACCCAACCAATAGCGAGGTAGGTGAGGGGAAGAATCCACCCAGCCATTTTCATATCCAAGCATATAGGAACACTCACCAGCATCCCCTCTAGCTTATCCATGCATAATATTACCGATTGCATCCTTGCATTTGGGTGTGGAGTGGAGGAGAGCTCACAGTTCTGTTCTGCAAAACCTCCAGCGAATCCCGATAGTGAATATACCTGGCGAATTTAACTAACTGATATAGCTAGTTGATTTAGCCAACTGATATCACCAATGTGTTTTCTCGACGCATGTCACTGGATCCAGAGCATTTGTGACACTTGGGCACTTGTGTTTTGGTGCTTTGACTTGTTTTCTTGCGTGATCTTCCTCTATTTCCTTGCATCCTTGCATTGAACACTTAGGCATAGCACTTTTTTGACTGTATTACATGGTTTTCCCCTTGTTTTGGCATGTAGCATTAGGGATGGCATAATTTCACTTGCATCGCATTATCTCCCCACATTTTGACATATAGCATCCATCCATGATTAGGCATCAGGCAATAAGTAACAAGTGAGCATGCATTTAGTGTAGACCGCACATGCGAGCGATTAGCCAAGAAAGATCGACTCATCGGGCGTATAGGGGTGCTTAATACATTTCCCATGCATAACAGGAGTCCTTACCCTTTCTGTGGTCTTCCATGACCAATGTGTTGCATCCATTAGGTACGGAACATGCACACATTCATTTGCATTCATTTTGCATCTTTTTTGCATTTTTATGCATCCAATTTTTCTCATCTTTCCGATGTTAAAAGATTAAATGGCGACTCCATTTTGTTTCCTTATCCTTTGTTTTGGTGTTTTTAAGTCTAAGTATAAGGGTTCAGGTCTGGATCGGTATACCGAACAAAATCGATCAACTAAACCAGAAGTCAAGGGACCAATTCGACAGGCTAAATAGGAAACAATTGACCAAAATCTCCTGATCCGGCGTGTTAAACACGGGTGGTCGATTGGAACAGGTACAACAACAATGCCCAAGACCTAGAACAGCACACCGAATAAATTCGATCGATCGAATTAGAGATCAAAGGGACATTCTAGAAGCCCAAAATGGCATACCAAACCAGGCGGTCCCAGCGCACCCAAAAATAGGACTTAATGTCCCAACCCTGCAACCAAGCCACCACACCATGCAAGCAATATATCAAAATGAAAATCTCGACGAGATCTTCCAACCAAGACAAGGATCACAACGATCTGTTACCTAAGGCACAAGAAAATACTAGAAAACCATAAAAGGGCACTATTCACCCCAAACAATAAATACAGTCATAAATGGTCCATAAATGCACAATAAATTCCATAAAAATATCTACCATTTACCACACACTATCATGCCTTTAGGAATCAAATTAGAATCCAAAAGGAAGCCTAAGGGGTGTGTACCTAGTACCGTAGATGATGACAATGCGAGATGGACGGTGCACCTCCTCCTCTGGTCACGAGCTCCTCCTCGTCCTCCATGCGACGACGACGCGACGATCTTGGCGACAATTGCATCTCCCTCCTCTAACCATCTCTCTCTCTCAACCCTCTCACTCCCATATCTCTCATTCCCCCCTCTCTCACTCTCTCCCCCTTCCTTAAGAAGGAACGAAGGAGTAAGAAGAAGAAGAAGGAGAAGATGAAGAAGAAGAGGAAGGGGTGGGGCTTGGAAGAAGAATGAGAAAAGAGGAAGGAAAGAAGAAAAGAAAGAAAGAAGGGAAGGAAGCCACAACACGAGACCAAACCACGTGACCTTCTATGTCCACGTGATTGGTGTAAATAGAGATCAGCTACCAACGCACGCCAAAAAGCCTCCACGGCCCAGTGCAAATCCTCAAAACTTCCATGAGGGCCAACACAACACCACAACCACATAATACCAAAAAGGCTATAACCCACAAATCCAGGCTTAGAACGCAGTCAGAGTTGTGTTTCACACTGAACACAGGGCACTCACTGTCTAAAGACTCAGAACTCCATTAAAATATTTAGCCAAAACACTACTTCCAAATCTGAGTCGTTACACGCTTGCAGGGCATGGTGTCATCCAGTCAGCACAGGCGACACAAAGCAACAGACGGTGTGGGTGTGGCTGTAAATGGCGTAGAGTGGCATTTACTGTATTTCACTGCGCAATGCTGTTCTTCTGCAGCACACTGACAAATGGCACCGAGAAGACTCGCTCCCAATTCACGCTAATATCATCTGCTTGGGACCCACGTTTGGAATAATCGCTTAGAACATGCACTTGAAACATGCGTCTAGACTACTCTAAACTGGACTAACTAGTCCACCAATCCATTAAGGAGGAACAACACACTAATCTCACAATATTACCACATCCATCAACATCATTCATTAATGATTAAATCCAGGATTACATGGTAGATCTAGATTACATCCTTTCTGAATTCTCAGATGTTACATCCTATCCCCCTTAAAAGGATTTCATCCTTGAAATTCACTTCTATCACAACAAATGGGGGTATCACATCCACACATCATTCTCACGTTCCGAAGTAGCTTCCTCAGTGCCATGGTACCTCCACTAAGCCAGTACTAGAGATATCACCTTATTTCAGAGGATTTGTTCTTTTCTATTTGTACGACGTCCTCCACTAGAGACAGGTATTCTTGTAGCTCATCTGGTTGTACTGGTATGATCTGGGATACATCTGCCAAACATTTCCTCAACATTGACACATGGAAGACGTTGTGCACCCCAAAGAGTTCTGAAGGCAAATCCAACTTGCATGCCACTTCACCAATCCTTCTAAAGATTTGGTATGGTCCGATGTAGCGTAGACTCAGCTTGCCTCGTTTTCCAAATATGGCCACTCCCTTGATTAGTATTACCTTTAGCAAGACGAAGTCTCCTACTTTGAATTCCAAAGGTCAACGTCTTCTTTCTGCATAGCTCTTCTGGCGGCTTTGTGTAGCTTCCAATCTCTTCTTAATCAGATCCATCTTCTCTTTGCACTGCTGCACAATCTCTGATCCCACAAGCTATCGTTCGCCTACCTCGCTCCAACAAGTAAGTGTCCTACATAGTATACCATACAGAGCCTCGTACCGAGCCATCCTAATGCTGGAGTGATGGTTGTTGTAGGTAAACTCGATCAGTGACAAATGATCTTCCCAGTTTCCTCCAAAGTCCAAAACACAGGCCCTTAGCGTGTCCTCTAGTGTTTGAATAGTTTTCTTAGTCTAGCAATCTATCTAAGGATGGAAGGCAATGTTGAAGTTTAGTGCAGTACCAAATGCTTCCTGTAATGCCCCCTAGAATCTTGAAGTGAACCAGGTGTCTTTGTCAGACACAATTGAGACTGAAACTCTGTGCAACCACACTATCTCAAACACATATAATTCTGCCAATAGTGCCAAAGGAACATTCACCCTCATAGGTAAGAAGTGTGCTGACTTGGTGAGCCGGTCAACGATTACCTATACTATGTTATTCTTTCTCCTAGTCTTGGGTAATCCCATCATGAAATCCATCGATACCTACTCCCACTTTTAGACTAGAATGTCCAAATGGTGCAGTATTCCTTCGAGCTTCTAGTGCTCAATCTTTACCATTTGGCAGGTTGCACACTTTACCATGTGTACAATAATTTCTCTCTTCATCCCAGGCCACTAGAAATTTCTCTTCAAATCCTTGTGCATTTTGATGCTTCCTGGATGAATAGTATATCTAGATTGGTGGGCTTTATCAAGTAGTCTCTATTTCATGTCCTCCACCTGAGAAATGTACAGTCACAGGTTATACCTTAGTCCACCATCTATACCTACTGAGAAATGAGGTGCTTCTCCCACCTCCAGCTTTTGCCAGATATTTCGCACAAACGGGTCCAACTGCTAAGCCGTCACAATAGCCTCCTATAGCTTCGGGCGAATAGATAGATTTTCCATCTAGGTTCTGACAGATCCCTAAGACTATCTCCACGGTCGGCACTCGACCAGTCCTTCCAGAAGCTACCATTCCTTGATCATTAAGTTGGCCATGACATGAGTACGTCTACTCAGAGCATATGTGACTACATTTGTCTTTCTTGGGTGGTAAGACAGGCTGAAGTCATAATCCTTGAAATATTCCACCTATTTCCTCTGTCTCAGGTTCAAATCTTTCTATGTGAAGATGTACTTTAGGCTGTGATGATCTGTGAACACCTCGAACTGTTCGTCGTACAAGTAGTGCCTCCAGATCTTCAAGGCAAAAATCACTACAACCATTTCCAAGTCATGGGTGGGATAATTCTTCTCATGATTCTTCAATTGACGTGAGACATATGTCACCATCCTTCCATGCTACATCAGGATACACCCTAAATTGATCCCATAAGCAACACTATAGACTGTGAAGCCACCATCCCAGAAGGTAAGGTCAGCACTAGAGAGGTGACCAATCAGGCTTTTAACTCGTGGAAGCTTTCCTCACACTGCCGATCCTATACAAAGGAAACCTCCTTTTGAGTCAATCTGGTCAGGAGTGCAGTTTTCTTGAAGAAATCCTAGATGAATCTTCAATAATAACCTATCAAAGTCAAGAAACTTCTGATCTTAGTGATGTTCTTAGGCCTGGCCTAACTATTAACTGCTTCTACCTTGGTTGGATCCACTTTGATGCCTACTCCCGAGATAATGTGTCCAAGGAATGCCACTTCTTCCAGCTAAAATTCACACGTAGAGAACTTAGCATAAAGCTAGTGCTGTCTCAATGTCTCCAGTATCGTTCTCAAGTACATCAGATGGGTCTGCTCAACAAGAGAGGATACCAGTACATCATCCACGAACACCACTACAAACTGATCTAAGTAGGGCCTGAATACTTTGTTCATCAGGTCCATGAAAGCTGGTGGTGCATTCGTCAACCCGAATGACATGACTAGAAACTCATAATAGCCATACTGGGTTCGAAAAACTGTCTTCTACATATCATAGTCCTAGATTCAGAGCTGGTGATACCTTGATCTTAAGTCTATCTTTGAGAATACAGAGGTCCCTTGCAGCTGATCAAACAAATCGTTGATCATGGGCAACGGTACTTGTTCTTTACAATGATTTGATTCAACATCTGGTAATCTATACATAACCAGAGTGAACCATCGTTCTTATTGACAAATGACACTAGTGCTCCCTAAGGTGATACACTTGAACGGATGAATCCATTGTCTAACAATTCTTACAGTTGGTTCTGGAGCTCTCTCAGCTCAACAGGTGCCATTCTATAAGGAGTGTTTGATATTGGACCTGATCCCGACACAAGATCAATCAGGAATTCCACTTCCCGTTGCGGTAGCATATCGGGTAGCTCCTCTAGAAAGACATCATGGTACTCCTGTACAATCGATATATCCTCTACCCCCAACACTGGTGAAGAGATGACTGTTACATAGGTAAGGTAGCCTATGCTACCCTTTGCAAGCTGACGGATGGCCTTGAGTGCTGATATCACTTTCCTTGGCTTGCCTAGTCTAGTCTAGTCCGTTGCACCATCCTTGTCCCAAACATTTTACCAATACTCACTTTTTTGCACAGTCTATCACTACTGAATGCTATGCCAGCCAGTCCATCCCAAATATGACATCATATTCCTGCATATTTATCACAATCAAACTAGCCTTGAAATCTTTATTTCCTAGCTTAACATCCATTGATCGTAGATATCTCCATGACAAACTATGCTCTCCCAAAGGGGTCACTATATCAAGGTGGAAAGCCAATTTAATTTGTCTTTCTCCAAGCTCAGCCGTAAATGACTTAGAGATAAAGGAGAATGAGCTCCTCGAGTCGAATAGAATTCGAACTATACGATCAGCTATAAGGAAGCTACAAGGAAAGAACTTAACAATATACATCATTGCCATAGTCATTACTACTAGAATAGTTCTAGTTACAATACTACGTTAAAGATTCTTATTACATTAACATCACTGCTCCTTACCTTCTATGACATCCCTTGAGGAACTGGTATCTAGAGCAAAGATGGCAAACACCCTTCCCTTGGTTGGCTGGTAGGGTGCACCACTAGCTACCTTTTGGAGGATCAAGGCAGCTTTTCTGGAAGAGTTTGGTCTTCCCATAGTTGTAGCACTTTATGTTGTCCTTATTCAGCTTTGGGTATGTACATTGCGCTACCATATGTCCTGGCCATCCACGGTTGAAGCAAGTCCTCCTATCTGGGCCACTATTCGACCCAGCCTGACCGTATCTAGCACCCCAAGTAGCACTATGCCCCTCAATAACAGGGTTGGAGTGCTCCTTCCTCTTCTTTCTAGAGTTCTCAGAACTTCCAGCACTCGCCATCTTGTAATTTGAAGGCCGAGGAGCATACATCTTTCCTTTGCCTCTAGGTACTCTTCCAGGAACAAACGACACTCATCCTCATATCGAGATGCTAGCTTTATCACATCTATTAGAGTCTAGCACTAGAAACCAAGGATCTTTGATCTGATAGTTGGATCCAATCCTTTTACAAATCTCTTAGCTTTGCGTTTCTCTATGTCAAAGGTCTACGAGAACTGCTCTAACCTAGAAAAGGTAGGCTCATATTCCGTCGTTGACATGCTTCCTTGCTTTAGGTTCCGAAATTCTCTATCTAGTCTATCCCTCTTATATTATGAAAAATACTTCTCATAGAATACCTCTCGAAACTCCTCCTAGAAGATCATCAGTAAGTCGGAGTCAAGGAACTTTGCACAACGTGTGACCCTCCACCACTGGTCAATATTACCTTTGAGCTGGAATGTTGTGAGTTGAACCCACTTTTCTGTAGGACATTCCATCCCCTCCAGAATTTTCTCCACCTCTAGGAATCATGTCTCACACTCTTCTGGCTTGCTGTAGCCATCAAAAGTTGTTGTGCTCAGCCAGCGGAACTACGATATCCAGAGATCTCCCTTGACCCCATCCTTGTTGCCTCCTCCGAGGGATTGGATGATTCCTTGCATCATCTCCCCAAGCTCCTGCTGCATGTCTCTCCAAGCGCTCCCCTCCTCAATACCAAATTCGGAAGCTGGAGTCCTTCCCCAACCATGGCCTCTACCTCTCCTCGACATCTCGCTGCTACCATAAAACAAAACACAAGTTAAGTGCAACACTGTTTTTGTGTAGTCCTATAGAGCCACTAATTGGACACAACTAAGTTAGTGCACTCAATGAACCTAAGCTCTGATACTACTCTATAATGCCTCGGTGCATCACAAATCAACAGCAGTACTACCCAATTAACTAATTAACAGAATTAAACTGAAATAAAGGAAATAAATAACTAAACAACTACCCAAGACTTCGTGTGCAACTAGTGGCTCCTCTATATGCACCAGGACTGGACTACACCTAGATTTGTACCTAAAAACAAACTACAAAAGACATGAGTGACTTCAAGTCACCCAGCACGTGCCTACCAAAAACCACACAAGAAACCATACTAATAACAACGATCAGAGCACAACGGAAAATATCATTTAAACATGTCTTTACAAACGTTTCATTTCCTTTTCCTTTTCCTTTAAAATCTTCATGCATTTACAAATCATATCTATACATTTTGAGAAACCAACTCTCGACTAGAATCCAACCTAAAACAACACAAAACTCAATTACATCTAAACCTTGGCTAGAGACTAGCTAAAACCATAAGTCCGAACAAGACTAGAACTTAGCAAAAACCACAAAACCATATGCCAATCCTAACTCAAAACCAAGCTCGCACAGTCTGTCTAGAACCTGTCATGCTACCCTGGCCACAGGTGACCAACCTTGCCACAAGTAGTCGCGAGGCACCAACCTCGACTCTACTGCACTACCGAGGTGAATCACCCCATGCAAAAGCCCACCCGCCTCGACCTACAGGTCACACAAACACACATGGGGTGTGTCCTTATGACGACCCTTGGTGTCTGGACACCTAGGGATTCACAATCCTCGGCCCAACCAGCATCAAGTAAGGAGGGTGGACCGATCTCTTTCACTCAGGCCCCACACTACCTCAAAGAGCCACAGTCTTTTTCACCCATGCCCGTCGTTGACAACCACACTGTAGAGTTTGTACCGATTTTTACAAAGGTTCCATACTACCATTGGCTACGGCCTTACCAACACATAGATTCAACCAAAATTCACAAAAAAATCCTTTTCAAAACCATGCATCTCCTTTCAAAATCATTTCGAAAATATTTTCCATTACAAAAATCCTCCTTGGAACACATTCTATTTCAAAGCCAAATTTTTGTAGTATTATTTATACCGATCTCTAAGATTTCTCAAAATTATTATAAGATAAAGGAACCATCAGTTTAACTTAAACAAACAAGATTGGTTTACTGACCAACATGACTGGTGCTGGTCAGTGGCATTGGGAGCATTCGCTGTCTCCCCGCACCAGGTTTTCGTGCTACTTGGACTCGCCTCCAAGTCATGCCCAAAACTTGCACCTATTAGCCTCACCTATAAGTCGCGCCTGACATTTTATAGAAAGCTCAGAAACAACAAAATGTCACTGGCAAATCATCGAAAAAATCCTTGAAAACTACTGAATCCACCTCATTCAGGCCAAACACAATTCATAACATACTATGGTACATGAATCCTATGATTTAGTAAAACAGAGAAGAAGAGAGAGGGTAGGATGCGTATGGGTTGAAGATCACTAGCGTTCTTCTCCCTCTCCAGCGAGATATCTCTGACGAGCTTTTTTGATTGTCTCCAGCCTCCTCTCTCAACCCTCTCACTTCTCTGCATTGCCTCTCCTTCTCCCGTACCTCTCATGCCTCTTGTTTCCTCGGTTTGCAGCAACAGGGGTCGACTTCCTCTTATAGGCCCCAATGTTGCTGACAACCGCTTGACCATCTGGGCTGGCAGCACATATGGAGAGGCAAAGTATCAGACAACGCTTGTAGGGCATGGCCCCGTCCAATCAACGTAAGCGACATGAAGCAACGAACAACATGGGTGCAACTACAGTTGGCGCAGAGCGGCATTTACTGTATTTCACTAAGCAATATTGTTCTTCTGTACAACGTCGACAAATCACGCTAAGAAAACTCATTCCCAATTCACGCTAATATCATCTGCTTGGGACTTGTGCTTGGACTAATCACTTAGAACATGTGCTTGAAACATACGCCTGGACTACTCTAAACTGGGTTAACCAGTCCACCAACCCATTAAGGAGGAAGAACACACTAATCTCACAAGATTACCACATCTATCAACATCATTTATTAATGATTAAATCCAAGATTACATGGCACATCTAGATTACATCCTTTCTGAATTTCTAAATGTGACATTGATGGTTTTCTTTCTTTCGATTAAAATTTGTGGGCTAATTGATAGATCTTATGCGACTTATCCGTCGTCACTATGTTATTGTTCTTGATATGAATATGTTTGTTCGATCCCCATAACAATTACCTCTGCTTGTATGGAGGAAGTCTTTTGTGTGCAACAAGAGTCGGTAGAGTTTCCTATGTAGTTGTTATGTTAAAACCTTAGCTATAAGATATATTTATATAGTACACTCCATAGCTATGTTATAATATCCCTTAAGTACTTTTTAACTTAATATGGTCCCATAATTGGATTAGCTCGTTAAGTGAGTTAAGTTACATTAGGTTAGAAATTCGGACTTTGAGTCTAACAATCTCGTACTTGACTTATCTAACTTACTTTATACTAGACAAAACTTTATGTAGAGCGACTATTGTTCAATTACTTAACAAGACATATTAGCCTTTATTCAAGAATAACAAGTCTCATAAATACTAGTCATAGCAGTAATACATTATCAAAATGTATGTCCCTTTTCTGTACTAAGATACTTAAGATTTAAGTTATAATTGAACACTTTATGTGATAATCAATACTTTATTCTCTTTAATTTATCCAATGATAAAATAATAGTTCATAATTTGAACAAAATTAAGAACCACTAAATGGAAATCATCAAATAAACGTGATATCATGTAATACATCAGTGTTTAAATCATCAAAGCAAAACCTTAAAAAAACTAACTAGAGTCATATTAAGCATTGTTCTCTATAAGTATTGGGGGAAGTACCTTTCTAAGAGGATTAGCTTGTTTTGAGTTAGTTCCAATATGTTCAATAGATAGCAAATGATCTTTAATTCTCTCCATCATAATCAAGAACTTGACCTTCATATGTTTACATACACTAGAGCTTTTGTTGCTGTTAAAGAATTTAACCATTGATTCATTATCGCAATACATCTTAATAGGTCTCTCCATAGAGCTCATGACTTTCAAATTTGTGATAAAGTTGTATATCCAAATAATTTGTGAAGATGTTGTATAACAAGCTACATACTCATCTTACATGGTGAATGTAGCAATTATTTCTTGTTGTGTACTACAACAAGAAACAACTCTTCCAACAAGTAGAAAAACATATCCAAAAGTGGATTTCTTAGTATCAAGACACTCAACGAAGTTTAAATCAGAGAATCTCAAGACCTTTAGTTGATCTAATTTTTTATGTGTGAGCATGAGATCTTTAGTTCCTTACAGGTATCTCAAAATTTTCTTTGTAGCTTGTCAATGCGAAAGTCCTGGATTATTTTAATATCTTCTTAGATACTTAGTGACAAAAGTCAAATCTAATCAAGTTCATGTCTCTCTTAGTTCATTTGAGGACTTTGCAATTTATTTAGTTTATCATCCTTTATAATAGATGCATTACCATGAGTATAATTTTCTATTGAAAACGTTTTTAACATACTTGATATGTAAAACTTCTAAGACAACCCAAGCATGCCTAGAGACTTGTTACAGTGAATTTCTATCCTAAAAACATAATTGGCTTCACCCATGTTTTTCATATCAAAGTTATTAGATAAAAAAATTTTAGTTTCACTCAATAAACTAAAGTTTGTATTTGTAAGTAGAACATCATCCACTCCTACTTTCTTTTAGGTATATACATTAGTCAATAATATTTTCCTTAAACCTAAAGAACATTATAACTTCATTGAACTTGAAGTACCACTGTCTGGAAACTTGTTCGTGTATAGATATAAATTTCTTTAACTTACAAATCATATGTTCATTTCCTTTAACTTCAAAACTATATAGCTATTGTATGTACATTTCTTCTTTTAGTTTGCCATTTAGGAAAATCTTTTCACATTTATCTAGTGTAGCTCAAAAACAAAATAAACTATTAAGGCCACGATTATCTTTAAAGAGTATTTTGAGAAAATTAGAGAATAAGACTCATGACAATCATTGTCCTTCCTGTATGTGAAGCTTTTTGTCATTAGTCTATCCTTATATCATTCTACTATCCCTTTGATATTTTTTTTGGTCTTATAAACCTATTTACAATTGACTGGTTTTTTTTAAAGATAAGTCAACAAGTTTCTAGAATTGATTGCTATCCATAGAGACAAGTTCTTCTTTCATAACTTGTAACCAACTATTAGAATTCACATAATTTATGACTTGTAAAAATGTGATTCAATAATCAATCTCTTGTCTCATGTTTTCATTAGATAAGTATACCACATAATCGGATGAAATAGTTGATTTCTTTTGTTTATTTGATCTTCTTAGATGAATCTCTTGATCCTTATGAAAAACTTAAACATATGGATCAATGATAGGCTCTTAAACCAGATGTTCATGTAGTTGTTCTTGAGTTTGTGTAATTATCTCTTGAATATTGTTGATCGGAACAATAAGTGGTAATTACACTTAAGTCTCTTGAGTAGAAGCGACATTAGTATCTTCAGAATTCTGATAAAAAACCATGTCTTTATGAAACTCCTTTAGAACATAATATTTAAAGATACTCCTACTAACACAACCATCTTTTAAGAAAATTACTCTATCAGTTTCAATTATTCTTGTGGTATATGTCAAATAGTAAAATTTGTTGCCTCTCGACCTCTATAGATGACCAATGAAATATCCATGAAGTATCTATTCTTGTGCCAGCTTTTTGTAAGACTCACGATTCATAAAATATGGATTCTTCCTTTGGTTCTATTGATCCTTTATTTTGTAAAATAAGATCTCCCGAGCAAGATACCTCCTAACGTAAATGTGATTATTGATTAAACATTAGCAAACACATCCAAAGGTGAATAAAAGGGTAGCAATTTGTTCTTCAAAAGTTACAATTGGAAATATTATACAGAGGACTGCTCTTCGATAATGGCTTAGGTGTTTACCATTAGCAAGAAGAAATCTACTCATGTAAAATGACTAAAGTGAAATCACATAATTTTTCCGAGGGTCTAGCGAATACTGCATTGTTCTGTTCCATAATTGTAGCATAGTGTAAGCTGGTGTAGGTCTCACCCGTTGTATCAACCAACTCTTGGTACCATAACACCTAACAATTGGTTCTCGTATCATTTGTACCCTACGATCCATTCCGTAGCTTAGCCTTAGAGGTCATGTCTTTCTAGACCCATTAGGTATTTGTTTTGTGATCACTAACTTTATGGCTGTGTCCTCATCTTATTTCATGTAAGTGTGCTTTCAACTATCTATTGTGTTATATCCGATCCTACGTATAAGAAGTGGTGCTTTACTGAGAGGTTTTGTTCAAACTTCAGGAAGAAATCTAAGAAACAATGCAACCTTTATTTATCCAATGACGGAGCTTGGTTCCCAATAGAAAGCTCTATCATTCATGTCAAATAAGTAGAAGTAATTTTACACATCTTTGTTGCACCAAGATCAATCAACAAATAGTGAACATAAAATTAGAAAAAATTAATTTGTCATGATGAATTGATCGAAGCAATTCGACAAAGGAAGCGTCGTTTCCGAAACATTGTCAGGACTAATGGTAGTTGGTTTCTTTGTTCTTAATTTTTTCCTTTTTCCCTTACCTCATAATGAGCCATAAAACCTTGAAATCCAGCTGTGCTCCGGTGGAGAATGGACAAGTAGATAATTTAAGTTGCACAGATCCTTTTCAAGCTAGTTGGAGCAGCTAGAATTGAAACTGCGTAGCAGGATCCAGTCAACCAGTACGGTGGAATTGTGTTGAATCAAGAGTAGACAGTAAGCCAAACAATCCATAAAAAGACCACAAAGTAGTTATATTAGGTTCCGACAGAGCTTAGACAAAGTAAATCATGGAGGAGATCTTTGGACCATCACAAGTCCATAACGATGATAACAGTGTCAAACTAAATTCTGAAAGAAAATAAGGTGACAAACTCTCCCATAACAACACGTCAATATGCCACTAATTTGTAGTATGAATGGAAACATCATTTTCTGAACCATAAAATTGGCCAACAATAGATTTTTCTGAGAGAAACCCACAAATAAAAGAGCCATAGACTCTAGAACAAGTTATTTCTTCAAAAATAGCAAACCAACTTCTCCAGATTTATTTATAGGTGTAATCACCTTATGCATGGTTTATTTAAGAAAGTCCAGCATGGTGGAAGCCAATTCCCCATGATGAAATGTGTAGCAATGATCAGCACCTTCTATGACGTGCAGCTTGTGGTTTGGCATTAACTTATCGAACTCTTGTGCATCTTCAACTGGTACAATTTCATCCATCGACCCATGAACTGTCAAGATTCTGCAGTTTCTATCAATCTTGAGACATGCAGCACGCATATCTGTGGCCAGGCGTTCCATCAAACTTTCTTCAGTAACACGATATGCAACTAGTCCTGTTGTGCCCTTCACATCAATGAAGCCATCTGCTTTAATTCTTTGGATCAAATCGTTTCCTAGCCGTTCTTCAATTCCCCTTCTTACGTCGAATCGACCGGAAATATTTACCACTGTGGGAATGTCATGATACATAGATGCATACAGAAGGACAACATTTCCTCCTTTGCTATGGCCAGCAACAGCACGAATTCGACGTTTTCTCTCGGATAAGTAGAGAACGACAGCTCGTAGATCATCAACTTCCTTCCAATAATTACCATACTGAAATGTACCTTCACTTTCACCGTTTCCAGAGAAGTCAAAGCGAAAGATAGAGAGCCCTTCTACTAGTAAAGTATCGGCAACTCTCTTAATTACTTTGCCCTCCCTCGAGGACCGAAATCCATGACATAATATTACAATGTCCTCTGAGTCAGCCTTTTGTAAGACTCCCACAAGCTTTTCCCCATGGTTATTAATTATTTCGATTCTCTGTTCGGCAAACTCCGATCCTACTTTCGGTTCTGACTGCAGTTGCTCCTGATGTAAATGCAATTATTAACAAAAAAAAAAATGCATTAGCAACCACCTCCAAAGACAAAAAAAAAAAAAGTTTAGCCATCCGTTCTTCAGGAAATGACAATTTGTATCTTAAAATGTGATACAGAGAACTCCACAATAATGGTCGTGCACTTGTGTTGCTTACAATTAGCAGGTGGCAGTGGCATAAAAATGAACTCAGGTAAAATGACTAAAATTAGATCACTTATGTTTAAAAGGGTGTATTTGATGATCATAATCGGGTTGCCGCCCTCTTTGAACTCAAGCCACTTCTGTGAACAATACGGGATATCGTGGGAACACGGAAAGCCAAATAAAATTCACACGATTAAACGAAGATGGACACTACAGTATATGAAAATTACTTCGACTGCCAAAAGATCTAGTAAATTACCAATACCTGGATAGGGGAGGTCATCATCAAATACCAAAGAACAACATCAACAACTGTTTTAGTTCAATAAAATACAAAGTTGCCAACTCTCATAAGTTTTCTTTCCGCTCACCCTTTTCTATTTGATTGTGGAGAGAAAGAGACGTACCCGTGATACAGTTTCCGGTGAGCCCTCCTCCACTGGCTCCATGGCAACAGGTGCGGACGAGAGTGAGCGGAAGAGAATGGGGAAGTGGAGTGTAGGTGTTTGGATGGGGGATGGTGAGGAGAAGGTGGGGAGTTTGGATCTCTGGGTGGAGCGACAGGAATGCCTGCGGGCACAGCGGCGGGGCTGGAAATGGATCCAAGGAGACGGAGAAAAAGCCCAAGTCATTTGGTTCTTCCCTTTTGAATCCAAGGAGACTAGAAATTAGGGGTGGACATGAATTAGGTTAGGTTGGATTAAAGGTGAACCCATCATTCAACTTATATAATTCGGTTAATTTTAAATCTATATTTAATCAAAATTCAGTGCAACTCAATCCACAAACTTTAAGTTGAGTCGGATTAAGAACTAAATATTAAATTTAATAATAATAGATTAATATCTAAAACTTCACAAACAATCATAACTTACAAAAAGACTATAATTCATGTTGCCAAAACAAGTTGAATTTTACAACACTTGATTTTGAGAAAATATCTTATACTAGAAATGCCAAAATATTATTCTATAACACTTCAATTTTACAAACAAAAAAAAGAGACATAGGCAAGAACAATTGAATCTGCAAATTTTACACAAAAAAGTAAAAAAAAAAAAAAAGGATCTAATGTGTAGCCAATAATAAAGTAAAGTGACACTAAACAAACAAATTTTAACTTAGAAGGTTTTTTATACTAGTTTCGCATACTTTAGTTTCATTGCTATCAATAGGTACAGAAGTATCATTCGACATAAGATCATATGCATGTCTTTCTTCTGAATTTAACGTCTAGAAAAGATAATAAAGCAATAACATCATGAATAATTAATCGCAAGTTGAAAAACATCTATCAACAATTAATGAGATAAAAAGCTTAAAAACAAACCTTGGTTATAGAAGAAATCAAATTAATAGATGATGTCATTGCGGACTTGTGGTAATTGATGTAGTTGTGCCTTAGTGGTGTAGGTCAACATCTCATGGTTGCTGCTATTGTACCTTGGTAGTACTAGACTGTTAGGAGCTCAAGACAACGATTGCTTGCAACATTGCAGCGGTGGCATGGAACATTACGGGCATGGATGGGAGAAAAGTTATACGAGATATTAGGATTTGGAGAGACAAAAGAAACTTGTTGTTGCAGGTTTTATGGTGGTGCCAGATTGTCGAGGGACTTGGGGCTTACTATTGGTAATGCTGACTAGGCCTTTTAGGGATGTTGTGGAGGCATGGAGCGTTGTGGGGTGTTGGCTAGCTAGTGGTAGTGTGGAGGTGTGGAGCTTTCCAAAGTGAGTAGTAGTCAGAGATAGAGGTTTCCAAAGTTGTGGCTTGTTGGAACCTATGTCTTGAAAAGTTTGACCGATCTAGTGCTAACCTCATGCCACGTCATGGCTTGTTGGAGGGTCAATACACTTAGACGAGTGTTGCATATGGCTAATGGATTTTGTAGGAACTTATGTGCAAATTTAACATCTTTAGCTATCACTCTAATTCAAGATGTTTCATTTGGATGCATGGGAGTAAGTCAATTGTACCATTCTTCTGATTTCTAAGGTTTATGGATGAATATCGTAATAAAATCATGATAAAGAAATGAAAAAAGAGCGAAGGTATTTATTAAGAAAAATTGAAAAAAACAAAAAAGCAGGTCGAAACAGGATATCTACGAATATCTAGACTTTTGTCACTTTTTACAATCTTCATATCATTTTCTCATCTTTTTGGGACAGGCAACATTTCTTCAATGATTAGTATTATTTAGGCAAAGTTTTGTACATTGTGTGATACCAGTCACAAGTACTATCATTATTGATGTGGACATCATTTCAACAATATTTGGTATCATTTCTTCAAGTCATGAATGATTTGGAACATTAAAGAAATGATAATAATGGTGACTGGTATCATTATTTTTTTTTTTGGTAATGGTAAGTAGTATTAAATTTTTATCCCAAGGAAAAATCCAAGGAAATCAAGAGTCACACAAAAATCACCAAAAGAGAATAAGACAATGTTCTTGCCAATATTACAGACCAACCCCAGCAGCGCTGAGGATCAACTTCGAAAGTCAGAATAAAACTAATAGTACCATAGCCACATATCATCATCATGGGTAGATGGACGTTGGTTGTTGTCAGAAGCAGGGTGAGAAGCATCTGAAGAAGCGGATCGGATCGCAGTCGAAGCAACTTTCATAGAGGATAATGAATTCCTCAGATCCTCCTTCTCAAACCCTGGTGAAAGAGAATCTAGCCAAAGACTCATTAGTCCAATGATATCGAGAATAATAAGATAAATAGGTTTAAGAACACCACGAAATATTCTGCTATTTCTTTCTTTCCAGGTTACCCAGAGGATAACTTGGATTAAAACATACTAGTCACAATTATTTAAATTAAACTTAAGCTCAGGTTTATACTGAAATAAATAACTCATATTATAAAAGCCAGGATATAAATCTGAGAACAAGAAGAATTGCCAGATCTGAGAAACGTATGCACAGAACATAAATAAATGATTATTAGATTTAACATTTAGATTGCAGAAAATGCAGTAAGGGGAGCCAACCCATCCTCTCTTGACCAGATTCTCTTTATTGAGATTCTTATTATGAAGAACAAGCCAGGAAAATAGCTTAACCTTGAGGGAACCCAAGTCTGCCATACCTGCTCAAAGAGGTTGAATCTTAAACCATCATCATTCAGAATATTGTAGCAAGAATTGACAGAATATTTAGAAGAAGAGGTAAGGGACCAGGAAATGTCATCCCTCTCCAGCCCCAGTGAAACAGAGTGGATTATATTTGCCAGCGTATCCAGCTGAGGTTGCAAGATATTGCACTCATTTAGCAGGACTTTAGAAAGATCAAACAACTTATTAAAATCAGTCCCAAAAATCTCACATATTTTTTTAATGGAGGCTTTCCTTCATCTGCAGATAAAAAATAATTGAGGGAGCAGATACTTTAATTTTTTACCGTTCCACCAAGTATGTTCCCAGAATAAGGTATCTTCCCCATTGCCCAGATAATGAGAAGAAAAACAGTTAACTGTATTAAAGCAGCTTTTGAGGCAAAGCCATAAAAGGGAGCAATAGTTAGTAGAAGTATTCAGAATAGCCCCAGGCCAGGAATAATGCAGATATCTGGCTTTCACCAAGTCTTTCCACATGGCATGATTATCAAAAGAAAGTAGTTGCCAAACTAATTTAGATTTAAGAGCTAAATTAAAGTTTCTAAGATTAATTATCCCCCAGCCGTTTTGCTGCTTATGTCTGCAAATTAAGCCCCACTTAACTAAATGCATCCCTTTCCTGATAGACGGATCTGACTTCCAGAGGAAGTTACTCCTGATCCTATCAATATCTTTCTCGATTTGCCTAGGCATGTGTAACACAGACATAAAGTACGTGGGGATTGCTGACAAGACTGAATTAATCAGAGTCAACCTGCCACCCAAAGAAAGAAAATGAGCTTTCCAGTGGGATAATTTTGAGGATAATTTCTCAACAACAGGAAGCCAGTCCCTACGCATGGCTTTCCTATAATGAAGGGGTAAACCCAGGTATGAGAAAGGCAAGACTGTAGACTTACAGCCAAGAAGTTTGCAAGCATTATCAGTTGAAGCTTGATCAACCCCAATCCCAGTAATGGAGGATTTAGAAAAGTTAATTTTAAGCCCTGAACAGGATTGGAAGCAGCACAGAATGCGCTTTATATTAACAATGTTCTCAACACGATCAGCTAGGAATAAAATAGTATCATCCGCGTATTGGATGTTTAGTACATGAGAACCCCCATGCGGAAATTGAATTCCTTGAATGAGATTGTGGCTTAATGCAAGCTGTAACATTCGGTTCAAAACATGAGTGACAATGATGAAGAGTAAGGGAGATAAGGGGTCACCCTGTCTCAGCCCATTGGCAGCTCCGAAGAAACCATGGGATGTGCCGTTAAGTAACATGGAAAATTTTGCAGAGGAAATACACATCTTAATCCATGAAATTCATTTCTCCCCAAAGCCTAACCCCTGTAGGGAATCAAAGAGGAATTCCCAGTTAACCTTGTCGAAGGCCTTCTCGAAATCCAACTTCAGAATAAATCCTGAAGCATTGGAAGACTTCATGAAGTGGATAGTTTCCTGGGCTACCAGGAAACAGTCCCCAATAGACCGACCAGAAAGGAAGGCACACTGAGATTTGTCAATGACCTTGTTGAGAATGGGGGAGAGCCTAGAGACTAGAGTTTTGGTAAAAATCTTAAAAATGCTATTCATCAAACTAATAGGTCTAAAATCTGACATAGTATTAGCACCTAAGCATTTGAGAATCAGAACAATGAAGGTCTGATTAAAGGGTGAAAGAGTATCTGGATCACTGGCTGAGAAGATATATTGAAAAATTTGCATAATGTCTTCTTTCAGCATGTCCCAGAACATAGGGAAACCATCAGGACCAGGACTTTTGTCCCCAGGAAGCTTAAATAAATTAGACTTAATCTCTTCCTCTGAGAATGGTTCTTCCAGAGATCCTGGGTTGGGGATTTTATTGGGAGCCAGGTGGTCCCAGTTGAGGACTGCAGTAGATCCTTGGTTACTATTGAATTGTAAATAGAAATGTTTTCCAATTTCCTCTCTAATAGCCAGAGGGGATGTAATCATAGTAGAGTTGATACAGAGTGAGCAGATGGTGTTGTTCCGTCTATGCGAATTAACCGCATTATGAAAGAACGCAGAGTTAGATTCTCCCTCTTTCAGCCATTGGATTCTGGATTTTTGCTTCCAATAAATCTCTTTTTCTTTCAAAAATTCAAAGTGCTTACCCCGCAGAGCTTGTTTCTCTCTCAGAGTTTCTTCATTAAGGATAGTATACTCTGCTAAGCAATCTATATCTAGAATACGTGATTCAATGTCACATAATAACTGTTCTCTTTTTATTCTAATCGGGTGAATACAACTCTTTAGGCTTTGCTTTAAGTGTTTCAATCTATAAGTGAATCTAGCCAGTGGATTAGATGTATAAAAAAGGTCCCTCAATTTCAACCAGCACTCCTGAATAAACAAATGACATCCTTCAAAGAGAAGCCAGGATATGTAAAACTTGAATGGGGTCGGACCCCAATTCTGTTTTACCGTATTCAGAATGATAGGGATATGGTCAGAGACAACTCTGGCCTTCCCAGAACAGAATGAGTTAGGGTGTTTAGCCAGCCAGGAGGTGGAGGCAAGGAAGCGATCGAGTTTGACCATCGTAGGGTCAGCCTGGAAATTAGTCCAAGTGTAGGAATAGTTGATAGGGGAAAGATCCACCAAGTTATTACCATCGATGAGGTCATTAAACCTTGTCGTAGAAGTAGAAACTCTAGGACGAGAGGAGTGTTCATGAGAGTATCTGATCAAATTAAAGTCTCCACCTATGACCTAGTTGTCATTAACAACTTGACTAAGTCCTTGTAATTCTTCGATAAAATCTAACTTAAGGCTGGGAACACACGGGCCATAGGCCCTAGTGAGCCACCACTCGAAATTATCCTCGAGTGACAGTAATTGTAAGGAAAGACAGTAAAAGTCCAATAGGTGTGACCTAAGACTTAGCTTTTTGGTGTCCCAGCCAATCAGAATGCCACCAGAGGCACCAGAAGAAGGAAAGAATGACCATGAAGTAATTTTCTTACCACCTAAAACTCTGAGCAAGGCAGAAGAAAACTCAACTTTCTTAGTCTCAGTGATAATGAGTATGTCGCATTTTTGTAATCTAACAAGATTGCGAACAGATGAGATTTGGAGCAAGACCTTAAACCCCTAATATTTCATGCTGCAATAATCATTAACACGAGTTATAAGACCGAGAGGGAGGGATCCTCTCACTGGAGCAGCTCAGATCTCTCAGGGAAATAGGTAATTTCCCTTGGTCGAGCCTTACTCTAGAAAAAAAGTTATGTACCTCTGTGTTGGTGCAAAGGGAAATACCAATTTTCCCACAAAATTTTTGAAAGTGCTGGTATGAGTCTCAAGTCAAGGGATTTAATTCCTCATCATGCATATTAGTCAAACTTAAATCAGTGCCAGAGAGGAGGGGAGGCAAAGCATCAAAATTAACAGGACTAATATTATGGGGAATATAATCAGAGGAGTTCATAGCAGTACATGGGGCATGAATCGAGGTATCAGGATGAGCAGGGAGTGGCTCAGTAGTTTCTCAGCCGAGACTTCCTTCTCCATACAATCATATAAGGCGAGCAGCTTCTTAAACTTCCCCATTGAGAGATTCCTGGAGCGAATTTCTGCCTGGACAAAGTTGGATTCATCAAGGGTTGCATCAGTATCGCAACCCAGAGAGCAGTCTCGCTTGGAAGATAAGGAGGAAGAAGCTTTATACCATCCTTCTGAGGCAAGGGGTGGGGGAAGTTTTATTCCAACCTTCAGAGGTTGAAGGAGAAGGGGAAGCTTTATACCAGCCTTCCGATACAGGAGGGGTGGGGAGGATACCCGCAGAAACAGGTAGAGGGTCACTTGATTGTGGAAGAGAAGAAGACCTGGTCCAGACGTTTATCCCTGGTCTAGAAGATTTCCCAGATCTGTTCCCACGCCAACCCTTGGCAGCTTTGAAAGATTTTCTATTAGGCGGGGGAGCCCTCTGATGAGTGACAGGGGAAGGTTGAGAAGACCAGGCTACAGGAGTGTGTTGGGAGGGGGGAGGGGCCACAAATGTCCCAGCTAGGTCTGAACTTAATAGGATAAACTATACGGCCGAACGCATAGAAGCGAGTATCGGGTAGTTCCTTCCCGTGGTGCAATAAAATCCGACAGCGAGCAAAACTCTGCTGTTTTGCTCATTCAACAGAAAGGTCTATTTCCAGGAGATCAGCGAAGTCAGCTAGCATACTTTTAAAAACATCGACGTTCCAAAGGTGGTGTGGAATACCTTCTAATCTAACCCAAACACCCTCCTCTCTAAGGGTAAAGACTGCGTTGGACTGAGGAGTCCAATGGGTGTAAGCAGACGAGAGAGTTTGCAATGAGGAACCGTAAAGGTTTAGGGTATCGATCTTTATCTTGGGAGAAGGGAATCGAAGAAGAAATTTACCGGGAGCCGAGTCTTTGACCTCAACCCCCGAAGCCAAGGGCCAGTGGGTAGCTATGTGGTGCTCGAGCAGCTCTTTAGTCAACTGTGTGGATTGAGAAGATACAAGAGCACAACAAGAAAGGGAAAGGAGAAGATCGCAGGTGGCCTCGGAAGGAGGAATGATGGAGGGGAAGTAAGGGGAAAGGCCTGCCATACAAGGGGAAGGGGGAGCAGGCGATCTGTCTTTCTGGAAAAATTTGCAAATAGCCACGAAATGAGTAGGAGAAAGACAACGAAAGCATAAACCTGAGTATTTACAGTTGCTTTTGATGTGGCCTAGAAGGCCACAGCTAAAGCACCGGCCAGAGGCATGACAGAAGCTTACCAGAGAGGAACGGGGCTTCCGACGACACACCGTAGTCCACTCCGCAGGTGTAGCAGAGGGGGGAGGCTCTTCGCTCCTCTGGTCAAGCGTGGATACAAGAGGAGTGAAACGAGAGCCAAAGGTAGTAGAAATGTTAGAGGAATCCAGAATATCAGAGAATATCTCAGCGCCAGAAGATCGTGCAGCTGTCAAACCAGAACCGTCAAAGAAGGGGGTCGAGGAAGACATGCAGACTGTGCTCTGAAGCGTCTCGCAGGCATCGTGATTGACAGGTAAGCGGCGTAATAAATCGCAATTACCATAAAAACCCTCATAACCCGAGCCGTAGTTGGAAGGGTCAGTCTCAACATGGAGCTCAATGGGTACGCAGAACTCCGAGTCGGAGTCGAGGAGAGCCCGAGGCAAATATGACGTGCCGTCAGAGACTCGAAAAGACAAGCAATCGTCAGGAGAGACGTATGGGCTGCGCAATAAATGCGAGTTGTCATAAAAGCTCTCAAGAGCGAAAGCGTCGTGGGTAAAGGCTGCGTCGTCTCGGGACTCGACCACCACGTCAGGATCACCATTCTCGCGGGAAACAACAGAAACGACGCCCCCCCAAGAAAGGCCTGGGAGTAGGTCCATGTTAACATGGGGCTTACGATATTCTCACGATGGAATGGAAACGTAAAAAGAGGAATAGTTCCACACGGAACACGACACAGCCTCTGCAGTGTCAGCGGTTCTGACAGGGATTGCAGATCGCAGTCCGTCCGACGCCGTGAAGGAGGCATTAGGAATAGCTTTCCAGCCACCCACCGGCAGCAACCCGTCGAACAACGATACAAATGATACTACTGGGTCAGAAAGAGATGAGAAAAACGGGAAACACTCCAGATCCGGGAATCCGACAGCGGCCTCCGCCGAGGAGCAAGCCACGCCATCACCGGAGAGGCGCCACCACGAAGTCGGAGACTCCACAGGGAGAGCAAGGCCGAGATCCCTAGAGCCAGATCTCTCAAAGAACTTGACAGAGAACGGGAGATTTCTCCGATCAAGCAAAAGAGGTGCCAAATCCAGGCTAAAATGGCAGATATTCAAAACCAAAATCCCACTAAAAAGTACGGATTTAACATGCATAAAACAATCCACAGATAAATCTAGCCTAACAACGCCGAGGATGGAGGACGATGAGCTATCGTACACCCACCCGGCTAATGAGCCGTAAGGGCCCAAAAGAGATCCAGGCCACCTTAGAAGGGGTTTTTACGCCTAGGGAACCCTAGCTGGAAGCTGGGATCCAAAAGAAGGAGGTTGTCTGCCACCGATGGAAGATGACCAACGATAGGAGAAGTAGAGGGGGAGGCAAGCACCACAGGATCGCATACCTGCGAGGAAGGGAGGATCATCTTCCCCAATCTATGAGTCTGTGTGCCAAAAAGATCAACCCACGCCGCCCGGGGCCTCTCCTCGGTCACAAGGGAAGGGGCAGAGCCCGCAGCAGGATGAGATCCCCGAGAACTGCGACGCGAGATGCGAGTCGTAGGAGAAGGGGGTAGAGCCCGCCGCAGGGTGAAATCTCCGAGATCTGCAACGCGAGATGCGGATCGGGGCAGCAGGAGTAGGGGCCTCCTCCTCCTCGCCACACAGTCGAAGGAGGTGGCACGGCGGAGCAGAGCTTTCGAGGGACTAGGGTTTCATTGTCTGGAGCGAGGGGCATCACGGGAGCGCATTGTATTAATTGTTCTTCCCTGGTATCATTATTTTGAAGCAACGATATCAAACGTTGATGAAACGTAACCCACATCAATAATGAATAATGAATAATATTTTCAACTGGTATCACACAATGATACAAAACTTTACCTAAATGATACCAAACATGAAGTCTATCCCCAAAAAGTAAGAAAATGATACAAAGATTGTAAAAAGTGACAATCTGGATATTTTATAAGATATTGACGAAGTGATACTTAAATTAACATAAAATGTTATGATCTATGAATATAAGCTATACTGTATTAGGAAAACGAAAATTAAAGTTAGACATGAGTTTTTAATATATAAACTGCTTGGAAAAAGTCTTTGTTGAAAGTTTATTTTGCAAAATCCTTATTGTAGAAAAGCTTTAATAGAGATTAATGGAACACCAACCTTTAAGCATCATTATAGTCCAACAATAGATAACTTTTAAAAAGAATAAAACTATTTTAGAACATTGTAGATAAAATGTGCATATGAAATGAAAAAGAGGAAAAAGAAGATAAAACGAAAAGCACAGAAGAATGAGAAGAAAATCAAAAGACAAAGGGTTTTTTTATTTCTCCAACATGAAATTTAAATTTCCTCCACAATTTTTATTTTTTTCCCTTTCACATATGATGAAAAGCTACAATATGGTACATAATTAACTATAAATGGTATTGTAGTTGTACCTATATTGTTAAAAATAAAAGATAGAAGCTACTAGTGGAAGTAGGGCTAGCAATGGGTCAAGTCTGGACTCAAGATCCGTTAGTCTAGACCCTTAAAGTATGAGTCTAGGTCTTGAAAATGAGACCCATAGGTCTGTAGACTCGGACCCGCTAAACCTGCTCATTTACTGGGGAGTAACTTTGAGTCTAAAAATACCCAAATCCGTGGACCCGATTTTTATATAATATATTATAAGTTAAATATAAGGATTAATGTATAATGTTTACATTATATATATAATATATATTATTCTACTCTCAAATTTCAATCTCTCATTCTCTCATTCATTGAATCATTTGAATAATTGAACCTCGGTTGAATGTTATTGCATTTAGTAAAGTTTATTTAAATTTTGAATCTTGAATGTGCATTTAAGATATATCAAAGTTGAATTTTGATTGTGGAGTTGGATATGTTTATTTGAATAATTTGAATCATTAAAGTTTCTTGTTTTCAGATAAATCTCTTATTTTAATTGAATTATTTGAATAATTAAATCTCAATTGAGAATTAGGTTAAAGGAACCATTAGACCCGAGACCCAGACGTAAACCTATTATCTTCATGGGTCTAGGTTTGGGTCTTAATTTTAGAATCCAAACCTAGACCTAGACCAATGAAAAAAGATGAGTCTGGGTTTAGATATAGATAGACCTAACTCAAACTCGACCAGTTGCCATCCCTAAATGGAAGTCGTTGATGTGGAGGTGCCATATGGTTTGAGTTTGACACGTAGGATGTGTAAAATTTTGCGTACACGAGCCATTTTCCGTAATGTTCTATGAGGTAAGGTAGCATGGTAAAGTGATGCTACAGTAGCACCATAAGATTTCGTTCACAACTTGGGGGCCACTAGGATGGAGGCCTTACAGCCATGGCAATGGCTCTCCGAAGACTTTGGATACTTTCTAATTTTTTATATGCCATGTAACTATTTTTTTCGTAATTTTCTATAATTGACCTTCTCGTGGATCAACTTCTATTAGTCTTATACGTTATATATCTCAACGATTGGAGATAGATGACTGAGACAATTGATTTCTTTCCTAGTGAGGTTTACTTTTTAAATTTAAAAAATAATTGATTTCAAGGAGAGTCTTCAGTACCTCCAACAGCACTAGGTTTTGGTAGATGTCAGAAATTTTCAATCTTAATCGTTAATTCAAATAAATAGATTGTGGGATTTACAATTACAAATAGACCATTGCAATTGTTATTATGTAACTGCAACTTTATGAGATAACACCGTATATTAGAATTTTCCTTCATTTTATCATAAATACTTTGTTAAGTGGTAGAACTGCTACCCTATTTTCTCTTTTGGTGAGAAACACGTGTTAGCTGTGGGATACATAACAACCACATTTTCAACAATTTACCTTTTTCAAACATAAAAGGAAACATGAAAACAATTCTCTCCATAATCATAATAAAAATTGAAACAAAAAATTCTTCCTATAAAAATAATTAATTATCGTTGTATCTCTCTTCCTCACTTACTATCTATCAACATATATGATCATTTAAAAAAAATATGTATGGACACTAATCAAACTTTGTTAGAAGTTAGCATTAACCAAAAAGGCAAAGATGTACCCCCTTGTTGATAGAATAGTTCATCTTGTTTTGACTCATCTAATTTCAATGACTACTATGGAAGAAGCATTGTTAACTAAGAGATTGTGAAGACTAGACTTTAGAATAAGATGTGCAATGATTTTCTGAAGATCTATTTAATTACACACATGGAGAGAGAAATTGTAGAAATATTTTGTTTAGATTCAATCCTTAATATTTTTCTTGATATAATGACATGTTGAGTTGGATTTAAATGAAATTTTTTTAAATAAACTTTTTTATATTTTAAGTTTTTTCATCTTGAGCTATGTATTAATGTCATGAATGAAAAATTAGATTTGTAGTTTTACATGATAATTTCTAAATTATTTATTAATATTTGAATTATTAAGTTCATTATTAGCCTTCCCAACGAATATTTTCGGACTAATTGGCTTCCTCTCAGAGACCTATCATAGTGCAAGAACTAGAAGGAAACTTCATAATAGAAGAGAAATCAACTATCCTAGCATAGTTGGTTACGTCATTCCACTTTGGGTTTAAATTTCACCAATCATGGGGGGGGGATTTATTGTTTACAAAAAGAAAAGAAAAGAAGAAGAGAAATAAAAGTTAGACAGAGAGTGTACGAGTGAGAGAAAATAAGAGAAAGAAAAAAATGTGTTATAGAGGGGAGTGGACAGACTTCAAGCAAACAAAAAGGAAAAGGAAAAGAAGAGATCATTAGAGGAGCAGTCTAAGTGTCTGTTTTTGCTGCATTTTCATCACAAATTAAATTTTATCTTCTTCCAAGAAGTTGACTTTTGAATATATTCTTAGAAGTTGATTTCTATTATCATGTGTAGAAATTTATTTAACAAAAATAAGAACATGTAGATTTTAGATTTTAACATTCATATTAATAGACTATTATACCCTCGTCTTGGACCTAGAATCTTGAGGACTCTTGGCGATATTTTATGAATTGTAATGGTAATATACACAAATGCATAAATCTTACAAGGACAATTTGAAAGAAAAAAATCCTATAACTTCTAGTAAATGCAATTTAATGTATACTTTCATGTTGTAGAAGCTACTGCTTCTACAAGTAGTTGTATTTTATTATTTTGTTTAGAATAATTAATTTCTAAGTGCTTTGGACTTCTACTATAATTTATATCTTAGAATTTGGCCAGAAGTTAAATCAAACATATCCTAAATGTTTGTTTGATAAAGTTGTTAGATAGCTTTTGAGTATGTAACTTCTCTTGAAAGCTACAATGGAATTGTTGGACACTAAGGATTCATTTGATAACGATTATTAAGACTAGTTTTTGAAAAAAAAATGCTTGTCCTTATAAAGCTAAGCCAAACATCATTTTTTACTTTGAATTATTTCAATGCACTAACTTCTCCTTTATGTATAAAAACTTTCAAAAACATTGATTTTAAAGAACTGTTGTAGGCTAACATTATCAATAAATGATTTTTTCATAAACAATAGCAAACACTACGTAAAATGTATAGCATGTCATGTGTGAAAGGTTCACTAGTTTGGGGAGCCTAATCTACGAAATGAACGTGATATATTCTACTAGAGAAACTAAGAACGTAAGCTACGAAACTATTGTGAAGTATGACGTGAATAATTGTGACTAGCAATCACATGCAACGAGATAACCACAAAAATTCTATATAAAGCGACACAAAGACGTTGCAAGGAGCAAAGATGAACTAGGTGAGACTCATTTTTGAACACTATCTACGAGCGTTATTGTTACAGGATGTATATATATATTTTTTCTGATACGGTCAAGACCGGAATGACTCAATGGAGGCATGAAGCTTTATCTAGAAATGTGAACTAAAAAATCTTTAAAAAAGGGAAAACGTAGTCGTCTCCACTTCAGGTGATATATTTATCTTTTTAGACTTTTAATTTCAAGCTGCTACATGGATGATTTGCATATTTCACTAATCTCGGTTAAGTCCACTAGGAGGCCAGCATCCACCTTCACTTCTCTTAATAGTAGGGTAACTTATATAGACAAGACACACATAGCAAGATCAATCATAATTGCTATCCATTTGTCAATTGAGTTTGACAAACTGGTGTATACTTCCATTACACAACACGTCTGTAGCACATTTAATAGCCACAAAATCCACGTAACTTAGCCTTTAACGTGAATATTTCATTATTCATTCAAAATAACACAGCGTTAACAACCGAATTCTGATGCATAATCGCAAAACCCACTTGCCTCATACCCACTTAAAGGC
>JAMKQA010009255.1:0-15868 GCA_024699735.1 Posidonia australis | reverse complement strand
GACTTCATTGAAAATCTATCCCTTATTGATTTTCCACCTAACAATTGTAAATATACCTGGTCAAACTTCCAGGCTCACCCAACAATGGTTAGGCTGGACAGATTTTTAGCCTCCACTGGTTGGGTAGACAAATATCCTGATTCTTTTTGTGTGGGTAAGGCAAGAGTTGTTTCTGATCATATCCCCATCACTCTTAGCACTACTCATTTTGATTGGGGCCCTCCATCCTTTAAATTCTATAAATCATGGCTTTTAATTGAAGGTTTCTCTAGCTTTATAGAATACTGCTGGCACAATAGCTCAAACATTGGCTTATTAACATCACCTGTGACCAGATTTGCTTATAGGTTAAAATCCTTAAAAAAGCACATTAACCTCTGGATTGTTCCTATCCGGGAACAAAGGAAGAACAGATTGAAGTTTATAGAAGACCAAATCACAAATATTGATTCCTTGATGGAGTCCTTCAAAAATCAAGCTCCACTTCAAGGTAAATTGATAGAGCTTAAAGATGAACATTACACACTCCTGAGAGAACAAGAAGCCTACTGGAAACAGAAATCCAGGATACTATGGCTTAAAGAAGGGGATCTAAACACAAAATTTTATCACAAGATGGTTAATTATAGGAGACGAGCAAATGCAATTAATTCTCTTAACATCAATGGCACTGATGAGTATTGTCCAACTTTAATTTGCAAAGAAATAGAAGACCATTTCAGATGGCAATTTAATAAACCTAAGAGAAACATTCCTTCCTTTGATTGGGGCAGATTAGTGCCTAACAAAATCATGAATCCGGGTATTCTAGAATTTCCATTTGATATGGAGGAGATTTATCGCAGTGTTTCCTCCTTGCCTGGGAAAAAGCCCCTAGACCTGATGGTTTCCCCCTTTGCTTCTTCCAACAATTCTGGGATATTCTGAAGGAAGACCTACTAGAAATTTTCAAAAATCTTTATTCCACAAATGATCTAGAATTCATGCTACATATCAATCAAATATTCATTTCTCTCATCCCTAAAAAAGAACGTACCAAAGGGATAAAAGATTTCAGACCCATTAGCTTGGTAAATAGTCTTTATAAAATAATATCAAAGACTCTAGCAATGAGATTTACCCCTATACTCAATCACATAGTAGACAATACCCAATGTGCCTTTTTATCGGGTCGATCCATAGGGGATTGTTTCCTAGTGGCCTAGGAAACTATACATTACATGAAAATAAATGCAATCCCTGGACTTATTCTAAAGTTGGATTTTGAAAAGGCCTTTGATAATGTTAATTGGGACTTTTTATTAGAAACTCTTAGGGGCGTTGGCTGCGGGAGTAGGTGGATTGACTGGATTAAAATGTGTATTTCATATGCTAGGTTTTTTGTTCTAGTCAATGGCTCCCCTAAAGGATACTTCATGGCCTCCAATGGTTTAAGACAAGGGGATCTTATTTCCCCCGTGCTCTTTATTGTGGTTACTCATGTGTTGAACAGAATGCTATCACTAGCGATTGATAATAATCTTGTTTCTGGAATTCAAATACCAAATGATGGGCCTAACATTTTGAATATACAGTATGCTGATGATACTATATTGTTTTTATCTGCTAGAGAGGAAAATCTCATCAATATCAAGAGAATATTATGCTGTTTCCAAACATGTTCAGGGTTGAAAATTAACTTTCATAAGTCATTAGTGACTGGTGTTGGCATCTCTGACAACCTTGTTCATAGGGCATCTCAAATTCTGGGATGCTGTATTGAGCAACTACCTTTAAAATACTTGGGTCTGTCTTTACATTACAGGAAACCAAACTTCCAAGATTGGACTCCTATAATCGAAAAAATTACGAAAAAACTATCACTGTGGAAAGCTAACTACCTATCATTAGGAGGGAGACTTACCTTAGTCAATGCTGTATTATCTGCTATCCCTACATACTATCTTTCAGTCCTTCACCTTCCTGTGAGGGTAGAGAAAGAAATTGATAAAATTAGAAGCAGATTTTTATGGAATTCTTTCTCTTCGAGTACTACATGCCATTTAGTTAAATGGACTTCCCTATGTAGATCAAAAGAACAAGGAGGTTGGGGAATTATAAACTTAAGACATTTTAACCTTGCCTTAAAATGCAAACTTTTTTGGCAACTTCTATCAAATTCCTATTCTTTGAAGTGGAAGGAGATTTTTAAAGCTAAGTTCTTTAGTAGGAAAGGACCAGGTGCTATTCTCAATGCTTCCAACAACAGATCCTCTCCATTATGGTTGGAGATAAAAAATTGTTTTGAGATAATCAGTGGATTTACGTCATTTCAAGTTCATAATGGTAAAAGTACAGTTATCTGGGAGAATAGATGGTGGAATGGAGAAAAATTAAAATTTGTTTTATCAGATTTATATAATTTGGCAAAGTTTAAACATGCTTCTATTAAAAAAAATTCTGAGATAGGTGTTGTTAATCCTACCAGAATTTTTCCTAGGAATATGTACCACACTGTTACTGGCCCTTTACATTTTCAATATCAGAGTTTCTTATATATCCTCAACAATACCGCATTATCACAGGTTGAGGATAATCTTGTTTGGAACTTTAACTCTAAACACTTTACTGTCAGGTCTTGCTATGAGGTTTTAAATGATGGGGTTGCAGATTTAAATTTATCAAAGAAGTTTGGTATTGCTGGGTTCTACTTAAAGTTAAACTTTTTTCTTGACTTGTCATTGCTAATAAAATAATGACAAGAGACAATTTATCCAAAAGGGGATGGGTAGGCCCAGATGTATGCATTTTCTGGCATCTTTTTTTATTCTGCCCCTTCACTTGCTCTATCTGGGCTGCTTTCATTTCTGGCTTCATGTATCCTGCTATATTCTGCATTGATGAGTTATTTGTTTTTCCTCCTGCATTTAAATTTTACACTACATTACAAGGATCACATTCCTTTGTTCAAATTTTTCTATGGTCTATATGGAAAGAAAGAAATAATAGAGTTTTCAGAGACACTTGTAGAAATAATACCATGCTTATAAAAGATATCATCTCTCTGTTTCATTGTTGATTATAATGTTTGGACACAGGATTTGAAAAAATGAACATCCTACAATCGCTGTCCACACTCAAGCAAAAAAAAGAATGAGAGCTTGCACCATCAATCTCCCAGCAAGACAGGGATAACAATGTATCCGCGCTTGCCCATATGGAAGAGAACCCCACGAGTTGATTAACTATTTGTTAATCGTTCTATGATTTTGAGTTCTGGATTGTATTTTAAAATACTTCTGACATTATCTTTTGATTTTTGTTCCCTTAGTACTGTAATATGGACTTCTGTCAAACTCCCTTTCTTATAATTATAAAATTGTACCGTTAACAAAAAAAAAACAAATCCAAGTGCAGCTGTAATCGATGTAAATAGTAAACCTTTTCTAACTGAACTGCTTACGATTGCCCATTTCCTTGCAAAGATTTTACAACCCAGAAGAAATAGAAATGAGAACATTAGAGGCAAGAGCATGTGACAGTTCATATTTGCACTACGCTACAATATACAGCTGTGATAGACTTTGCTGTGTCTGGCATCCACAAATGTTGACTGAACTCCATAGCGGACGACGAGCCTCAGCCCACAAGGACCACCAAAGGAATTACCTTCTGAACAGCTTTAACATTATGTATTGCCATCATCACCAACAAACCCAATAGAACAGAAAGACAATTATGCAGAAATTTTATGCTAGATAGGTGCCTCTCCAGGCGTAATTGGCAGGTGCTCAACATTTAACACCACCAAAGCAGGTGAATAGAATGATTTGGATTCAAAATTTTCAAAAGCAGGTGAAGAGTGACCAAGAAAGGGGGAAAAAAATGCCACGGCAATTTCTACATAGTTGGAACCGTGAAGCAACGATTCTCTACGAGTTATTTGCTTCTGTCTTTTATTACTTCATCCTTTTCAAAAATAAATTGTCATGCTTTAGGGAAGCACAGCTTTCAACTCTTTCCTGTCAGCACCAAAGGCCTGCACCAATGAATTTCATTAGTTATATTTCTCAACCAAACCTAACATTCTAGAATGATTTCTGGGCCCTGGCTCAAGGCTAAAGAAGTATGTTGTAATGAAGTCTGTAACAGTTACAGGTTGTTCAGTAACGAGCTAATGACCAACAGAAGGCCTCAGGCAATGCAGAAGATACATGCAATGCATGCTCATCGAGGACTTCAAAGTAGGATTCACACACGCTTCAAGTATTGGATGCAGCAAAAGTTTCCCAAGTCAAATCTTTAGAAAAGCTTATGCTTAATAAATCTAAGAGACAAAATGAAGGATGAAAAATTGAAAACATCATTTGAAGGTGTGGTCATTTACCTCAACTCCATATCCTTTGGCATATACATCAGTAAATAGCTCTGAGGGTTCGGGCATAGAGCTTTCCTGATTAAATGATAGAAGGGCAGCTTTAATAAATGTGGAAAGGAGAAATTAATAAATGCTACAGCACACAAGAAATTAACCAATCCAAAAGTTCTAGATGATCGACACCTTTGCTTCAGCAATGGCCTCATCCACCTCCTTCCTGATTGCTTTCTCAAGATCCTGAAAGCCAAATAAACATCATCAATGAATACACTTCATATCACCAAAACATAAACACAATTTCCAGGAAAATAGTGTGCAAGTTCTTTTTATTACTGATAACATTACATTATTTTTGACGAGCGAGCAAGCGAGAAAGCGAGAGAGAGAGAGAGAGAGAGAGAGAGAGAGAGAGAGACCTTGAGTTCAGCGGCAGAGGCAAGATCCTGAGCTAAAATCAACTTTCGAATTCTTTCAATAGGATCACGCTCCTGTTAGTAACAATTATTTCTTTCAGATGTATGATAGTTAGAGCTAATTAATGGAAAAACAAAGTGTAGGGAAAGAAAGACTGATAGAAGAAAAACTTCACCTGTCTCACACCTGAAATTTCATCACGTGTACGGTAGGTACTCCCTGGATCTGACATGGAATGACCATGATATCTGTAAGTGTCCATCTCAAGAATCTGATCAACGAAGAAATTGTCAGGCCCTAACTCAAATCTCTCAAAAACAACAGCAATGCCAAAATCCCACTTCATTAAGTCAACAATTCAATGAGCTGTTGAGATGAATGACTAAAAATACTTTTTGGAAAATGACATAACGAAACTATGTAGAAAAATGGAAAATTTATAAATGGTATGGCTGTGGGAGTCTATAAGTGTTTTGCTATAAAAAAAAAAGGTGCTTTTCTTCACAGGGGAAAACAGTCATGCCTAAATTTTATTAAGTCTGCTAACAAACTGGATTCTGCACCCACTCCAAGTCTATCTTTAGTAAAGTCTAAAATATTCTTACCATGGTTTATCAGTTATCCTCCACTTCTCAATAGGTAGCTTGACATGGAATATGTTAAACAAAAAAAAACATGAAGCATACAGTACTCCAAACCATTGGGAACCAAAATGAACATCTATTGGAATATTTTAAAAAAGAGGCAAGCATGCACCCTCAAAGAAAAGGAGGCATAGAATCATTTCCTTGAATCATAAATTAGTTACAATATCGACTCTTCCACCAAGTCAATAGACTGCTTGTGTTTGCTTGTGATCTCGGCCTTAGACCATCACTATTGTAGGCGTGCTGTATAAACACACTTTTGGATTTATAACTTTCTTTTTTGTAGTGGATTTCACAAAGTGATTTGACAAGCATAACTCATTACATATTTATAATAATAACATGCTGATAATTATTTACAATATTGACTCTTCAACTGACTCAATAGACTGCATGGGTTTGCTAGTGATCTCCACCTTAGACCATTATTATTGCAAGTGTGCTGTAAAAACACTGTTTGATTTATTAATTTGTTTTTTGTAGTGGATTTCACAAAGTGATTTGACAAGCATAACTCATTACATAATTATAATAATAACATGCTGATAATTGATCTGAACATTCAAAAATGCAAGTCATTGACTCGCCATGGGTTAACATGCTTTGCTTGCTTTTTAGGCACACTTGAAACACACGCAAATAATTTACAGAAATGGAATATGTGTCATGCGATGGTAATTTGGACACCAACATGTGGAGAAAGCTCTTCTGGAATAAAATTTAGACATAGACCTTCTAAGAACCAAACAAAGCTTACCAAGGGTAACCTGCATGTATTACCAAACCCATCTATGTATGTACCATGAACTTCCCTAGCCGAAGTCATGACTCAATGAAATCCTAACTTATCCAACATTTTTCTTTTTAGCCTTCATGGTAAATGGTTTCACACGTTGAATCAATTCTTTCTAACATTTGTTGGACTATTTTCTAATCAACCTAATAAAATCCTAAACCCTCATTGTTAAGTGGAAAGAGAATAAAGATTACAATTCTTTTTGCGACAAGGAAGCAAGTGACAACGAGGTACTTCCTAAGCACGATGGCGAGTGAGGGCAGGGAGCTAGAAAGGATCAACGAGATGATGGGTTTTTCTTCTTCTTCTTTTGCAACAAGGAAGTAGGTGACAGTGAGGTACTTCTTAAGCGCAATGGCGAGTGAGGGCGAGGAGTTGGAAAGGATCGACGAGATGATGAGCAACACAAGTGACGAAGAGGACACGGGAGGCAATGGCAACGAGACTCACCAATGTGAGAGGTGATTCAATGGCAACAATGAAGACAACATCAAGAGTGACAAGGAGCATCATGATTCAGAGATCGACCAAACGGAAAACGGGACATCGTCAAAGTCTCCAGTGGGATTGACACTTCCAATGGAATCCGACCATTTCTTTCCCCCTCCCTTTCTCTTTAGGCTCGACTGCAATGGGATATGCTGAATCTAGGCTTTGCAGTGGTAGATCAACCTTTGGACGAGAAGGAGGAAGTTTTCTCGTGAGACAGTCGTCACCGATGGTGGTGCAGTGATGGCAATCTAGTGACAGTGATGATTGCTACTCTCTCTCCTCTCTTTTTTGTTAAATCCTATACTCTAATACCATGTTAAGTGGAAAGAGAATCATGTATTATTTTAATCATAATAAAAAATTACAATGTTCTATATATATAGAAGAGCACATACTTAACATATAAGAAACCAAATAATGGATAACACAAATATCTATATAACAATCCATTTACTCTAACACTCACATTTATTAATTTTGTTTTACTTGTTAGGGTCCTCTCAAGAGTAAGATTACTCTGTTGTAATCATAGTTTCAAAAATCAACATGTGTTGGTGAAATTTCGCCGACACATGTCGGTATTACAAAATAAGGAAACAACATATATAGGTAAATCGGTGATTACTGGATTTCGATGGTTACATCAGATCTGTCGAGCGAGTCGACCTGTCGCTTGACATGCCACATTTCTTATGCCAACACAGGTGATCACGGGCATCTCATTGCACTCTTCTTAGTCTTCTACTCTTCTTCACAGTCTGCTACTCCATCTCTCCATTGTTAAAGATTTTTCTCCAATGTTGAAGCTCTCCCTTCCCTCTTTTTCAAGGCCAGCTGCTACTCCACCTCTCCTTCCTCTTTTCCTTACGGAAAATAGCTAATCCACTTAGACCTCTTAGTTTTGCAACAAATTTTATACTTTTTTTTTCGATTTTGCTTTCACTTTCATGTAGATTTACATATTACACTTGGATCTTAGGTATTAATACTTACATCTTTTGTTTTGATGTAAATCTTAAGTATATTACATAAATCTATCATAAGAATACATAGATCTTAGGTTTTTGTATATTATATATATATATATTTTTTGCATCTTAATGTTAATAACTTGATATTACATAGATCTAACTTAATAAAGGTAAATTCTAACCTAAAAAAATATATAAAATCAGTACATAAAAAATCAATGTGAAGTCCATATAGCATATTTTAATATGATACAAGTTTAGAAAGTTAATCTAAATAGTCTTAAATGTAGATTATTGCTTACTTTAGCTTATCATAGAGTTTCAAATCAAAATTCCAAGTTTTTTTGACTATTTCCATAGACTTTCATAAATTTATTGTATTTTCACCAACATTTCCACCAATATCCGACACATTTCCTATTTTTCTCACAAAACCGACGTTCAAAACCTTGTTTGCAATTTACAGAGGATGGATTCTAGTCAAGAAAGTAGTCTCTCAACAATGTACATATGGATCCTTCCAAGTGTCCAACATTGGTGGGAGCCTTTTGCATTGGGTTGTCATTTCTCTAGGCTCCTCTGAATCAAAGAAAATAATATACTCCAACAGTTAGAAAAGTGTTTTATAGGCCACTCTCAAAATTCCAACATTGCTAAATAGCTCACTGATTGGCATCCAAGACTGAGTGAGGAGCAGGAAAGCACATACCAAGCCATTCGAGGGGAAATAAGCAAAAACAAATGTGGCAGATTAAGAACCGTCTATGTGACCTTTGTTTGTAACGAAACGGAATGAATGTCTCAGTAAGAATTAGTTCACCACTTATCACAATTCAACAATGTCTTCAAAACAAATTAGATAAAGTTATCGACTGTACTTTTTCTTTCTAAATCATAGAGCATGCGTATTTGACAATATTTTTATTATCTGTGGCATGCCGAATAAAACTAGGAATAACATAAAACTTATTGAACTAAACCATGGTAGTACAGGGAATCTAAATTGCAATCCACATTCTAGGAGAAGCAGGGGAAAAAATCTAGAAGCTCCATATGAATTTCAGCTGCATTGGCAGTAATAATTACATTCTATGTTGATTAAAGCTGTTTGCAACTTCAAGTAACCAGAAATAAATAAAAAGAATTTGGATAACATCAGCAGACAGACTAACATAAAGGATTATTTGCACAAAAAAACAACAACTTGGGCAGAAGATGTTGGTTCATGGAAACTGCAAACAAGCAGGTTGCCAAACTACTTGACAGAATGAAGAAAAATAAGTATACAATCAAATACCAATATAAGTGGAAAATAGCATCATTAGAGAAACCTTTGTCGTTCAAAACAATGCAACTTTAAACAGCTAAAATCAAGCTAAGAATCACTCACAATGGGCCCATTCTTCAGAGCATATTCCTTGGCAAATCTGCAAGCTTGCTTCACAGCTAAAGCATCCATTCCATCTACCTGTAATTCAAAAATAAACAAACGTATGATTGAAGTGTTTAAACACCGAAAGATTTTCAAGCTTAAGTAACAATATATTTGTTTATTATTTTTAAATGTGTTTCGAAAGAATGAGTCTTGGAGCCTAATTCATGTTAAAAGCTGGTATTCTATACATTGTGTCCTTCTAACACTGATATTACACTAAAGAATGCACAAGTTTACATCTAGAAACCAAAACAAATGATACAAACATGCACTTCACAAGACTACAGACTTGCGGCATTGCAAAAAAAAATCAAGAAAACTGCAATACAGTGTGTCTACGTTTAAATATACTTTAAAACATCATAGGAGAAGTAATTCACATGCTATTGCGACACATAACGATCTAACCAAAAGGAACTAATATGTGTATAAAATTTTAAAACCAGAAGTCCATGGAACAACAATGCTAAGCTTGTTTCTCACCTTGAGACCAGGAACATAGTCCCCACGCTTATAATAAGCTGGACTCTTCGCGGCCCTCCACTCCGCTGTTCCCATTCCATCTACATAACCAACAAAAAAACTAAACATTTAACCAATCAAATGAATTCCACAATTCTAGCATCTTCACCCCCAAAATCCAACCGCCCACTTACAGTGATTATTCTCGCAGACCAAAATCGCCGGCAAATCCCAGAGCGCGGACATATTAAGCGCCTCGAACAACTGCCCCTGATTGGCAGCGCCATCTCCATACATGGCAAACGTCACAGTCTCGTCCTTCAAATACTTCTGCGCAAACGCAAGACCACATCCAAGCGGAACCTGCGCCCCGACAATCCCATGCCCGCCGTAAAATCCACCATCCTTCTTATAGAAATGCATCGACCCGCCCTTCCCCTTGGAACACCCGGCCCTCCTCCCCATCAATTCTGCGAACGCCTTCACAAGCGTCCCGCCCCGCCCTAGGTAGATACAATGATCACGATATGCGGTGATGATGCAATCCTTCTTTGTGATCGCGGCCTCCATCCCGACAGAGACGGCCTCCTGGCCATCGTAGAGGTGGCAGAACCCCCGGATGAGCTTGGCCTTGTAGAGGGAGTCGGCGGCGAGCTCCATCCGGCGCATCACGGACATGTCACGGAAGAACCCGAGAAGCTCCTTGGGGGTCGTGTCGACGGTGCGGGAAGGGGGCTCGATCTTGTGGCCGACGAAAGGGATGCTGGTCTCGATGTTGAGGACAGTGCTGGCATCCTCGGCATTGGAGGCGAAGGAGGAAAGCGAGCGGAGGGCAGAGGGGGTAGAGGGGTTGCGGAGCTGGAGGAGCTTTGAGAGGGAGGATTTGGAGGAGAGGAGTGTTCTCGCCGCCATGATCGAGGAGGAGGAGGAGGAGAAGGTGGATCTGCGGCAGCAAGAGAGAGGAGGAAGTGGAATGGAGAGAGGTAGCTGTGGAAGAGTAAAAGAGTTGGAAGGGAAGGAAAGATGGAATTGAGAATCCAGCAGGGTTGTTGGAGTTTGGTTTGGTCTCTGTATTTGGGTCGGCGTGGTGAGTTGGTGGGGACTTTGTCCAAATACCAAAACGAAGGGAAAATACTTGTTCTTATAATTTAAAAAAAAAAAGGAAAATACATGTTATACGTGTATTTCCGTGTTTTGATTTATCTTTGTTTCAAAACGATGTATGCATTAACCAACTCAAGTAGCTTAATTGCCCATGCTCTGTGGTTCTACAATAACTACTAGGGTTAATTTCAACAGCTAAACTATCATGGTGCCAGATTCTGGTTCCAAAATCTTGTTTTTATGGTGGCAGATTCTGGTTCGTTTGAGTCATCTTGGAAAGATTCCTACGAAATTAGAGAGTGCTGGAGCTTGAGTTTTAGGAATGACCTTGTGAATTAGATATTGGATGTGAATTGATCATACTTTAAAGCCTTGTGGATGTTAATCGGGAATAAACACGGTAACACACTCCAGAGTCTGATACAAATCAATATTATTCCAGCCTACCATCTAATAAGCATGACGACTTGCTTATCACTGCTATTAGGAGGTCAAGAAATGGAGGGGGAGACGACAAAGTGCCTAATGGATTGGAATGTCCATGGACTATGTCTTCGGTCTACTAAGGCCCAACTGCTTGAGCCCACTGATGGTGTAGTCCAGCATAATTAAAAATTCCAACAGAAGATGGAAGCCAAACCTGAGCTTAATTAAAAATCCCAATAGAATATGAACTCGAGCTAATTAAAATGGTGCAGTCCAAGAGGTCAGCTTAGAGCTGTGTTTGGAAGACCCTGTTTCAAACAATTGGTGTTTTTTTTTAAAGGTTCCAAATAATTGGTGTCGTGATTGACTACTTCAACAAACGAGCTATTGTCCCAGTTAAGGTCCCTACGCCTCATCAGCCATTATCATCCTGGATTCCCATCATGTCATTTGTCTATGTAGCATCTTGAGTCTTAAATTTCCTATTAAATCATGAATAATAATAATAAATCAACGATGAAATTTTTTTTTTATAAAGATTGCCGGCTTTGATGTGTAGTAACCTGTAGGTGTACAAGGTCGAGGATGGATTGACGTAGGATGTCACAGTGCCATCTAGATTCTAATTCGTAAATTATTTCATGAATTATAAGTGTCTGGAATATTTTCTTTTTTTCTAAAGATGTTTGCGTAAAATTTGTACGAAAAGTTTATTACACAATCACCTACATGGGGGAATGTGACGTAGGACATGAATGTCATGCATGCGTTGAAAAAGAGTCAAAAGAAAAGAAAGAAAGAAAGAAAAGATAAAAACTAAGAAAAAGGAGATCACGGAAAGCAAAGGAGAAGAGAGAAGAGAGAGAGGTCGCCACCAGAGGGAGGGAGAAGCTAGTTGGAGGCTGCGAGAGCCGTAGAAGGAGGGCTCGCTAGAGAGGATAGGAGTTCGTCGAAGTCCTCGCCAAGTACACGCCCCATCTCTTTTTTTTTAATTTGATTCTAAATCACAAGGGATGAGTAGATTGTTGTAAATCCAATGGTCAATGAGTAGTATAGCTTAGATTCAAGGAGATGAAAGGATTCTAAGAATTTTTAGTTGAATTTGTTAGATTTTCATGTAAGATGATGTTGTGTTGTCATATGAGCTTCTCAACTTGTGATTTTAATATCTCAAGCTATATTTAATGGAGTTTGATGAAACTTGTTTTAAATGAAAATAGACTTAAAATGCTTAATTTGATTTTTTTTGCACATTTTTTGGTTCACTATAAGTTAGTCTGGCCAAGGTCCTAACTTCGACAAATGGTTCTTTCAAGGTAAATTTCATTGTGCATAAATCACCTACAGCGGCATATTGAAACTGTCTAATATGCCAAATTAAGAGATTTCGACATATCGAAGTTAACCAATATGTCAAACCAGACCTTGAACCAATTATAAGTGTTTTAATAGTTGATTAATATATATATATGGGTGTATATATGTATTAATCTTAGAGAAATAATTAAATTAACAAAAGAACAAGTAGGAGAACCATTAGAATGATTTCGAGAATAACCCAACAGAATTAGTAAGATAAATTAATATTTGGTCTCGCAAGTCATTAAGAATTTCGAGACTATTGTTTGGTTTCCGCATGATTCTTCAAGGTAAGCATATATCCTGATAATGTTTAATTAATGTTTCGCTTGGACTTGAAGGTTTTTAATGATTTCCAAAGTTCATTATGAAAAGATAAAAGTGTTTCTGAGAAGTGGTTTTCCAAAAAGTTTTCTAAATATTCCTAAAGAACATAGATAACTTTAAACAGTGGTTTCTAAAAAAAAATTATAATGAACTATAATGATTTATATGGTGTACCTTTGCATGACATTTAGTGATATTTTTTAGATATGGTCTTCGAGCATTTTCGAAAATGATTTTGAAAAGAGTTTGGAAAAGAAATGCACAGATTTGTTAATGTTTTGAAAGGTTTTCCAGAGTGTTCAGTCTACTGAGGCCGAAAGACCAACAAAGCGTGCTACCAGGACTAGGAGGTGTGATGACATCTTTGAGGGGGTCAGGCACATTGCTTAGGGTGAGGTCAAAGACCAAGAGGTTGAGATAAGCGTTCGTCATATCCTAGAGGTATGAGACTCCTGGATTGTCGTTTACGAATCAAAGGCTGAGGTCTGCGGGTCGAGGACCAACTGGACTTGAAGGTATGAGACTCCGTTTGTTCTGGATATTGAGGAGCCAAAGTACTGACTGTACACAGAGACACGTAATAGCGAGTTAGGGGGTATGAGACCTTTGTATAGTTGGACGTGACACTCTGATTAGTACAGGTGTCGAGACTGAGACTGTGACTGTTAGGTGTTGGCAAGGCCTGAGATGAGAGTCCTCAGGTATTCGAAGACATAGGGGTGCAATAAGAGACGCATCTCCGTGGGAGTTGAGACAGAGACCCAAGTGGTTATAGTACAAAGAGCCCCATTAGACTGAGTTATGGTATGTCCTACATGTGGACTTGTATTGCAACAGTGCAAACACCATTGGTTATATTTCGGTGGATTGCTTGTGGTCAGTTGTCGGTTACTTAGCGTCGAACAACATGACACATCAGAGAGGCCTAAAGGCCAAAGTTTGTTGAGACTTTAGTTTTAGGACTAGTTCCAGTCAAGACCTGTGTTTTAATTAGATTTGAGATTTGCCTTTTGGGTTGGAATTTAGTTTAGAGATACTTCCGGAAATGCATCAAATTAGAGTATGAGATTTTCAAAGAAAAGAAAAGAAATTCTGAAAAGTATGAGATTTTCACAAAAAAGAAAAGTATTTAGAAAAAACATGAGATTTTCATAAAAAAGAAAAAATATTGGAGAAAAGTATGATATTTTAAAATAAAAAGAAAATATTTGAAAAAGGGATTGTGTCGATTTTTGAGATATGCTTTGTTGTTTTGACTGAGTAGAGTCTCAATGTTATGTTGACACTTTCTAGTGGCTGTAAGCTTGACTTAGCAAGAATGACCATTTCAAGTTTGCATTAAATTTTGAAAATTATACATGTGATTTGAAAAAAAAGACAGAAATGATTTCGAAAGTCAAAAGTATGATTTTAAAAAGAAAAGGGAAAAAAAAAGGTTTTCAAAGACATGATTTTAAAAGCTGTGTTATCTGTTGGGCAAAATAGTATTGCTTAAGATTGTATGCGACATCTAGGAGAGATATCAGAGTAATGTGTGTTTTAGTGGAGTATGTGTTGGATAACCTTTTAATGGTCACTCATGTGTGTGTTTGCTTGGTGTTTTCTCAAGTACTGGATGGAAGCAGAAGTTTACTAGTACACATGAAGATGGAGTCAGTCAACCACACATTAAGAATTTTGAGTAAGTGTTTAGTTTAATTTAATTTAGTTAATATTATTTTCATTTAAGATGTTTAATGTTGAGTTTAGTTTTATATTTGATGTAAATAATTATTATAAATATAAAAAAATGGTAGATAGATTTTAAGTAATAATTCGGAATCAAGTTGTTACAATTTAACTCCTACTCAGAAGAAATAATCGTCGACTAAAACAAGATAACTTTCAGATTGTCAAATAGGCTTTGAGGTTAGAAGTCGCTCTATCGCGCATGTCAATTAGAAGTTAGAACCAGACTTTTCGTTTTCCTCTTGTATTCAGAAAAATTGACATGTTGGTGGGACATGGACATGGCTGCTGACTGGCAGTACTAGTCGATTAAGTGATAACAAATAATCGGATTACGTGTTAATATAGATTATGTTTCAAATAATCAATTTTTTTTTACTTATATGGATTTTTTTTATTTTTTTACTTTTAATAATAAATAATTAATATATACACTCCACATCACATAATTTTACATTAATAATCTACAAATAAAATAAATAGACCCTAAAGTTTCTGAAATTTTGTTTCCACATGTAAACGGTGAATTCGACAGCCGCAGGACAGAACGTGGGGAGATTCCGGTTTTGAATCGTTTGGTTTTTTTTTTTTTTGGTAATGGTAAGTAGTATTAGATATTTATCTTAAGGAAAAATCCAAGGAAATCAAGAGTCCATAGCTCACACAAAAATCACGGAAAGAAAATAAGACAATGTTCTTGCCAATAGTTACAAACCAACTCCAGCAAAGCTGGGAATCAAGTTCGAATAATAGAATAAGACTAATAATACTATTGCCCCATATCATCAGCAGGAGCAGATGGATGTAAGTTGGTGTTAGTAGCAGAGAAAGAAGCATCTGAAGAAATGGATCGGATCGCAGTCGAGGCAACTTTCATAGAGGATAATGAATTCCTCAGATCCTCCTTCTCAAACCCTGGAGAAAGAGAATCTAACCAAAGACTTATTAGTCCAATGATATCGGAAATAATAAGATAAATAGGTTTAAAAACACCACGAAAAATTCTACTATTTCTTTCTTTCCAGGTTACCCAAAAAATAACTTGAATCAAGACATACCAGTCGCAATTATTTAAATTGAACTTAAGCACAGGTTTATACTGAAATAAGTAGTTCAAATTATAGAAGCCAGGATATAAATCTGAGAACATGAAGAACTGCCATATCTGAGAAACGTATTCACAGAACATAAATAAATGAATATTAGATTCAACATTTAGATGGTAGAAAATACAGTTAGGAGAGCCAGTCCAGTCTCTATTGACCAGATTCTCTTTAATGAGATTCTTATTATGACTTGGGTTTTGAACCGTAACTTGATGTGATTTAATTCACTCCCTCTCTCCCCCCC
>JAMKQA010009254.1:0-17192 GCA_024699735.1 Posidonia australis | reverse complement strand
TAAGTGAAAACCCTAATTAAAGTCAAAATACATTAGAAATCCCAATTAAATAAAATTCAAAACCCTAATTAAGCTATAAACCCTAAATAAACACAAAAAAACTGAATAAACTCATAAACCCTAATTTAAAATCCAAAAATCCCTAAATAAACCCTAATTACAATTCGAAACCCTAATTTCAAGTCAATTAATCAAACCCTAAATCCCAAAATTGAAAATCATATTTAATTCACAAAACCCTAAATTAAAACCCTTAAAATTAAAAAATCCCAAAACAAAATAAAATAAGAAAACCTAAAATAAATAATTAAAACCAACTAATTAAACCTTAATCACAAATTTAATTAAAATCATAAAACATAAATAAAAAAACCTAAATTAAGATTCAAAACCCTAATTTAAAACTTAAAATCAAAACCCTAAAAAATTTCTAAAAAATCATAAACAAAAAAACCTAAGCTAATTAAAACCCTAATTAAGCCTTAGATCACAAAATTAAGAAATTAAATTAATCCCATAAAGCGCAATTAAAATCCTAAAATTAAAGCCCTAAAATCCCTAAAAATCCCAAAATAAAAATCGAAACAAAAATCAAAAAAAAAATCCCAAAACCCTAAGCCCGTTAAGCCCAACATTGTTCATTCAAAAATGTAATTCAAAACTTAGGAAAGTCAAAAAATAATTCCAACGACTCAATTTTTCCGGCGAGAACTCTAGCGAGTAATCTCGAGGAATTCGGAGCAGATCTTAGCCTCCGTGATCCTTGGCCAACTTCCTCCGACCCACGTGCGTGATCCCACGGCACCCAATGTCTGAGGAGGAGGATCAACGGCTCTGGAGAGCCTCGTCGAGGTATAAAGCCCCGTGCCGTCGGCGAAAAGAAGAGTTTTTTTTCAAACCTTTCACCCGCAAGCTTCTAGCCTTCTCCCAGAGATTCAGAGCCCTTCTACCTTGACCATCAACCCACGCAAGCATCCAACCCGAATTCCCCAAGCCAACAGCCACCTTTTTCCTCAAACCAGAGCCTCGCCGTCAACCCTCCGCGCCGAAGAGGACATTGCACACACAAGGTACAATTCTTCTCCCTCTAGTTCAATTCCGTATAGCCTTTTAGGTCCCCCAGGCCCCTGTATCATGTCGCAGTGGAGCGACGCTCCCCTGCACGCCGTCGTCCTCATCTCCGATGATGGGTTCACCCCCTCCGGTGAACCCATAGCCCTTTGTGGTGGAGGGAGGCCCCCAGGACTCCTTCCTTCCTCTCCATGTCTCCTCCTTTGTACCCCCTTCTCAGGAGAAGCCTCTGCAGCCCTCGCCGCCGCTACCGCACGCCATTGAGGACACCCCCGCGTGCACGACTCCACCACACTTCGCGCCGACGATCCAAGAACCTTTGTGCATCCCCAACGAGCCCACCGAGCCGCTCCACCGCTTGCCAGAGCCTCCGCAGTGACCCAACCGTCGTCGTCGTCCCCGTCGCCAAAGACGGAGGTGGGGGAAGGCCTCCAGACCTCCTCGGGCTTCACCAGGCATCCTCCCAACCTCACTGTGGCTCCATGGTGCTTCCCCAGCCTTGCGTGCACCCCTCCAATCACCAGACCGCCTCCAGGAGCTCGTTGGAGAGATCGCCGGCGGTGGAATGCCGGTGATCCTCCAGTGATCTTCGAATGGGTCTTTTTAGGCCCAATTTCTTTAGTTTTTGATTATTACTTTTAAGTCCTTATTTTATTACGTTTAGGTCCTTTTTATTGCATATGGGTCCAGACAATTTCACTTTAATCCCTGTAGTTTTGAAATACTTTTTATTTCTTTATTTTCTCTGTGAATTTTTCATGTGGCCCCCTGCATAGTTCATCTTTTAATTCTTAAAATATTAATGCATGTTTTTATCACATCTAGGTCCCTAGAACATTGTTTCTTTATATTTAGGTCCAGAATATTTGCATTTAGCCCCTGAATCTTCTAAAAATGATGTTTTCTCTGTGAAATTTGTAGTCTAAGCCCTAAAATATTTAAAATTCACACTGACTGTTAGTAAAATGGAGTTTTCTTTACAGTTTGGTCCTGGACTTTTGCATTAAGCCCCCAGAACTTTAAAAAATGAGTTTCCTTTGTGCATTTTGCATCCTAAACCCCATGAAACTTCATAATTGCTTTAACCAACATAAAAGCCTCATTTTGTCAAAAAAAGACCCTGAAATTTTGCAGAAAAGTCCCTGGATTGACATCAAATCAATTCTGAGCATAAAATTTACATTTTAACACTTAGATTAATTCTAAATCCATCATTTAGGGTTTTAAATGTTTTCTTTCATGTTTTTGGGACATATTACACTCATTTCACCTCATATTCTGCATTTAATCATTGATTCCATTTAAAAAGCATGTTTTCACTGAGATTTGATCCTTAGCTTTACATTTTGGCCGTATTTGCACTCATGTGTGAATTTTGCACTTTAGACCCTGGACTTTAAGGAAATTATTCAAGTGCAATTTTTACATCCCTGTGCCACATTGACATTGGACCCATCATTTGCATGTTAGGATAGATGTCATGAGCATATTTTTCATCCAGTTTCTCAGTCTTTTCTGTGAATTTTGCATTTTCGCCCTTATGTTTGTCCCTTGTTGCGCTTACATCTTTTTATTGATTTTCTCTTCCTTGCTTCTTGCAAATAACATCTTCTAGACATTTGGCACACATTTTGACACAACTTAGGCCATGCATCACTTTCACGTAGGCATTTATCTATACATTTCATATCCTTTTTCCTCACATGTGCATTTAGCGAGCCAACATCTCATGCCTTTTCTTTAGTGGGTTCCTTTCTCCATTTTATCTTCAGAATCTCTTATCCAATATCCGATTTGATTTGATTTAATCCTACATTTCAGATTTTTGATTTGATTTGGATTTTATCGCCAGAGGGCGTACATTAACAGGCCTGAGGGCTGACATTGTCTCCACTACGATTATTTTCCCCTTTTTGATTTTCATGACTTTCTCCATGATTCCGATTCACTTTGTCTTCAGAGTTTCTGATCCGATATCCGATTTGGTTGGCTCTAATCCTACATTTCAGATTTTTGATTTGATTTGGGTTTCATCACCTAAGGGCGTACATTAACAGGCCTGAAGGTTGACATTTGTCCCTACCACGAATTATTTTCCCCTTTTTGATTTTCACGACTTTTTCATGATCCTGAAGAATCGGGTTGACTTGGCTTGTCATCTTTTTGATATCATTATGTTTTTCAGAAGCGTTCTTTAACAAAACCTCATCATTTCATGTGATTTTTTTGCGATTTTGTCAATTCATGTGAATTTCTTCGCAGTTTTGTCACATTGTCTTGCACATCCATCCAGTCTTGTCATGGCATACATATTAGCATGATTAGAGCATGATTCAGGTTTAGCAGACATCCATCTAGCCTTTAGTAAGAAATTAGACTAGAAAGACCGAGTTTCTCGAGCGTACGAGGGTGCCTAACACCTTCCTCATGCGTAATAGGAATCCTTACCCATCCTCTGGTTAGCAGACATCCAACCTTCACATCTGCACCTAATGCATCCAATCTTTTTTGTGGTTTTCCTCGTCTTTCCCTTAAAAGACTAGGTGGCGACTCCTCTTTTCTTTTTCTTTTATCTTTCTTTGCGCCTTCGCCATCTTGGCATGGCTGTGATCTCCTTCCCTCTGGCGTGGCTCTACGCTGGGACCTCCTCAGGTCGGCATGGTCACACCTATATACCTATGCATCTCCCAAACTTGTCAAATTCTTCTATTAGAAAATTATGTTAGCAGTAGCCAACTCCTAAGACATTACCTATATATAATGACATACACGAATTGTTTTTGAAGCGGTGGTTGAGGACGACCACGAGCTGTTACTACTTACATGGTGATCTTGCTTTCCTTTATTTAAATTGGGAACTAAATTATTCTTAGGAAAAGAAAACAATGTGGAATTAAAAGTCTTTTATTTACATAATCTAGGGGGATGCTCTTAGATTTACCTCATCAGTAGAGGTTTCAGTCTTTCTTGGTGGACTCGTAATTTCTGACATTCCTGCCATCTTTGAACGGCTCATGATCCACTCCCTAGTCTGGATCACTTTCGGGCCTGTGGGATTTCAAATTGTTAGAGATGTTCGCGCTAAGGAGACAAACCTTGTCAACTAATCGTTGTGACCTTCTCAGAGTTTGATCAATGAGTTGGCTCAGCATAGGAGATGGCTTCAGAGTTGAAGGCAAAGAGAGCTCAGAAACATCGATGGTAGAGGAGTGCGGTGGTCATCTGGAGGTGCGGAAGTTGGTGACGAACCCTTGGTTGTTGGGGAGGATGCCAGCAACTCAATTATCGAAGAGAATGTTGGTGGTTCAGCTATTGTTGCCTTTGGCTCAATTGTTGGAGAGGACGTCGTTGGTTTAGCTACTAGAGGCTCAATTGTGAGAAGGGATGTCGTTGGCTCAGTTGTTGAAGAGGACGTTGTTGGCTTAGTTGCTAGAGGGGGTGTTGTTGGCTCAATTATTGGAGAGGATGCTGGTGGATCTTTGACTAAAAGTTAGCCCTCTAGCGACCTTCTTTGTACGTCAAGGGTTTCAAACAATTGCGAGATGCCCTCGCACTCTGTCTCCTCCATGCCTGGCTTGGTGTCCTTTGTATGTATGGATGAGGCAACACATTCTCATCGGATGGTGTTTGGGTTAATGATGCCCTTACTGGTTAAGTGATTCTTTAGATTCCACCACAATGGTTGTTCATTTGGGAGTAGGTTGAAACCCAGTCTCACTCAACCTTCCCCATCATATGCTTCATCGGCTCCTTCATCCCTTTGCTTTCCAATCCTACCCCTAGGCCCACTTTGTAGCCAATTTTCTTCATGATCTCCCATCCCACATTTATAGAGGTCATTTTAACTTTGGGAGATGACTTTACTCTGTAGGCTAATTTGGGCTTGGCCCACCATTCCATGAACTCAACCATGGACACTATGTTGTTTCCTTTCTCGACCTTGGTTGGCTTTTCTCGCACACTGACCTTGTACTATAGGTAGATTACTTTTTCTTCGACTGTGGCCAGCATGTCCCTTCCTATTTTTATGATTTTCCTGTTGTAGAGGAACTTCAAACACTGATAGCAAGGGGATGAAACTGCTTTTAGACTGTCAAGCCACTGCCTCTCCAAGATGATTTTGGTATGAGATGTTCATGTCTATAACAACCAGTTGTGTTAGGACTTGAGCTAGACCTATCCCGATTTTTGTGGTCTATTTGCCGTGTGCTTTTCGTTTGCTATCATTGTATCCAGCAATTGTCATGTCTATGGGAGTTAACAAGGCCTCATTCACACCCAAAGCCTGTATGGTAGATAAGGAACAAATGATCATTGATGCTCCTGTATCTACTAACACACTAGATATTAAGTAATTATTTACAGAAATAGTTACATTCAAAGGTGCCATCTTTCTTTTTGGTGATGCCAGCTCATCATCAGAGAAGGTAATGATAGGCTTTATAAAGGTGGCTTTAGCTATCACTTAGAGCTCCTCTAGTGGTATATCTAGAGCTACTTGCGCTTTTTCGAGTACTTCCTACAAAGCTCTCCTATGTAGGCTTGAACTATTAACAAGATCAAAAATTAAGATCCTAGCTTGTGTTTTCTTTAACTGCTCCAGGATGTCGTACTCCATTGGCTCGAATCTCCCTTGTGGCTAGGATGACCCTACTTATTCCGCTGGTGGTACTATTCGATTCGACATTCTTCCTCCCCAGGTGATGGGTGCTGCTGTCACTTCAATCTTGACTTTGTTTTCTTGCACCTTTGGAATCTTCCTCTGAACCAGATCGTGTGGCATGACAAAGGTTGGCTTCTGTGGTGTAGGCTTTCTATATCCCAGTGGGTTAATGGCTTCTATTGGTGATGCTCATGGTGCTCAAAATATTGACAATGGAGTAGTCACAGCAGTTTGTGGTGTTGTTGCATCCTGGGAGCTTGAGGTCTTGAAAAATGCCGGTTTGCCTGGTGGTGGTTTGGCAATTCTGAAGATTGGCAAGACTGACGGTGATGCAGCTTTGGAGCTCCATAATGACAAGAGGGCCTCTCTTGATGACTTCTTTCAGAGTGGGGGTAGTGTCCTCTCTTTCCTTTCATCATGGAAGGTGACTACTTATGGTAGTGGCTCCAATGGAGTTGGTTTCCAGAGTACCCCTGGATGATGGATTGGGATGCTGACCACTATTCCTTTATATTTGAATTTTAGTAGTTGGTGCACAAAGGACGCTACTACCCCTACTTCTACTAACCATGATCTCCCCAGGATGAGCAGTTCTAGGGCATTCGCTTCTAGCACAATTACAGTGGTGGTGCTTGTCAACGGGCCCACTGTAATTTTCATCTAGATTGTGCCTAAGACCAACCTCTGACTCTGATCAAAGTCGGTGCACATGAATGAAGTTTTGTCTATTCTCCTTTTCATTGATCCCCAAGTATCAGTGTGGGTAATGAACTAAGGCTTCAACTAGCTCTAGTGTCGATCAGTACTCCTCGCAATATATAATCATTAATCCCGACTGAGGTGATCAGAGGCTTCTCTTGCTCTGTTGGTAGCGGGAATTCAGATTCCCGAAAGACAATATTTTCCTGCACAAATTGCTCAGTGGCTCTTTGGACCAAGGCTAGGCGACTTTCTGTTTCAAAACTTTCTTATGACTCATCGATGGCAATGAAGTTGAATTGGTCAAGGAGGTCAAGATCTTCAATTATTATTTCTTCATCTTCTGCCACCATTTCCTCCTCATCTTCTGCAGCTTCTTCCTCATTCTCTACTTCACTATCCCAGCTTTCATCGGATATTGTTTCCCATTCCTCTTCATGTTGCTGGGGTTTCTCTATTGCTACTTAGAGTTCATAGGCCTCAGAGATTTGAACATCCCTAAATGCCATTATCTCGTGGTTGGGGAGAAGGTTGTTTTGAACTTGCTGTTTCTTCCCCTCTCACTACCTCTACCAGGCTCTGTTTACCAGAACATCCCATTCGAACACATCCACTTCCAACATGTCATAGACCACATCTTTGAAGTTCCAACAGTCATCGATGTTGTGACCGTGTCTCTTATGAAAAGGGCAAAATTTAGTATAGTCACAATTCGGAGTGTCCGACTTGGTGGGAGGAAAGTCGATTGCTTTGGCCTCAATTAGTTCTAGAACATGTATGCCAATGAGACTAGGAGCATTGGATAATGGCTTTGCTTGGATCCTTTGGACTATGTTGACTGGGGAGGTGGTACACTATGATAGTTGCCTCTGTCGTTATTATTATTTGTGTTTCTCGAAGGATTGTTGTTGGGATTGCCCCTATTCCACTGCTGTTGGGGTTGACCCCATTGTAGTTGAGGTTGACTCCACCACTATTGTTGTAGAGGATGGTTCCACTATTGTTGTAGAGGATGGTTCCAGTATTGCTGCTGGGGTTGGTTCTACTACTATTGTTGAGGATGTTCCCATAATGATCAAGGTTGTTCCAACGTGGTTCTGGGCAGTGCTATTGGATAGCCATGGTTCTCTTCTCCTATGAATTTTGCACGGTGTTGATTCTTCTTATTGAGCTGGTTACACCCTCCACCACTTGCATTTTTTTTTGCCTTCTTTGGTTCATCAATGAACTCATGCAAGTTTTCCTTGACAGAAGCAACCACCTCATAAAGCGTTGTTACGATAAGGCAGTATGCATTCACTAGCCCCTTCTTCATAGGTTCGATCGTGTTGGCTATAAGGGTCTGAATGACCTGTTTCTTTGGAATAGTTAGTCCAGACCTGGCTGCCATTTCTCACCATCTGTTGGCAAAGGTTACCCAACTTTCACCCTGCTTCATGACTTCTTTACTTAAGTCATGGAAAGTGGGCTTTGGGGCGATCTTATGTTGGTATTTTGTGAGGAAGCACTCTCTTATTTTGTCAAAGCTATAGAGGCTTTCCTTAGAGAGGGTAAGGAACCAGTCAATGGGTTCGCCCTCTGAAGAGTAAAAGAAAAGACCTATTATTAGCCCCAAGTCAATAGAAATAAAGGGTGAACTTCATCTAGAACCTGATGATGTGGTTGTGCAAGTTGGTAGTTCCATCAAACTTCGATGTTTTAGGGTACTTGAAGCCTAGAGGAAGTCTGAAAGGAGGGAAGCGGATGCTTGATTTGTGAATTTTGGCATGTTTGCTTAGTAAGAATTCTTGAGATTTAAGTAGGACTTACAGAGAAGTTATTCTAGAAAAGAAATGTGTTATAAAAGAGATTCCCATAATGGAAAAGATTTAGAATAAAGATTTCAAAGAAAAATGCATGTTTTCATAATAAGATTTTCAGAGTTGTGGCCCTAGTTAGTGAGACTAGGTGCCTAGAGAATAGGTGTTGAATGGGCCTGGTAACACGTGTACTCAAATACCCAGAGGGGCGTTAGGAGAACACATCTCCGTGCAAATGAGAACAAGAAAAGAGAAAAGATTAGTAAGGCTCGTTAGCTGGGATGGTGGTATACCTACATGGGAACTTTCACCATGACAATGCATGAAGTTGAGATTGGTGCCTCTCCAACTGCTTGTGGCTAGGTCACCTTTGATCAAGGTGGCATCAGAAAAGAAAAGATTTTTAGATTTGAGATTTTAGTATAGTTTTAAGCTAGAATCGAGCTAAGTTTTGGCTTTTGATTTTTAGCTAGATTCTAGCTGAGATGAGAACAAAGTTTTAGGGCAAAAGCTTCCTGCAACGTCCTCCAAAACCTCGATGTAAATTATGTGTCTCTATTAGACAATCAACACTGAGATGCTATGCAATCGAACTATCTCAGATACATACAACTCTACATACTATGACAATGGAAGATTTACTTGCATGGGCAAGAAGTGTGTTGACTTTGTGAGCCAGTCAACGATTACCCATACTGTGTCATTCTTCTTGCTAGTCTTGATAATCCCGTCACGAAGTCCATCGATTCATACTCCCATTTCCTAATAGGAATATCTAGGGGTTGCAAAGTCCCTTCAGGCTTCTGATGCTCAATCTTTACCATCTGGCAAGTTACACACTTGGCTATGTGCTCAGTAATTTCTCTCTTCATCCTAGGCCACTAAAAATTCATTTTTAGGTCCTTATACATTATGGTGCTTCTTGGATAAATTGTGTATTCTGATCAATGGGCTTCATCTAATAATCTTTGTTTCACCTCTTTCACCTAAGGCACATACAAGTGCAAGTCGTACCTCAACCTACCATCTATACCAATTGAGAAATTGGGTGCCTCGCCTGCCTCTAACTTCTTCTAGATTTCTTGTACAAAAAGATCCAATTGTGGAGAAACCACAATTGCTTCCAATGGCCTAGGATGAACATACAAGTTTTCCATCCAAGCTCTAACAAGTCCCTAAGACTACCTCCAAGGTCTGCACTTAACCAACCCTTCTAGCATATGTCATTCCTTAATCATCAAGCTGGCCACAACATGAGTGCGTCTATTCAATGCATCCACAACCACATTGACTCTCTCTGGGTTGTAGGACAAATTAAAATCATAATACTTGAGATATTCCAACCATCTTCTTTGTCTTAGGTTCAAGTCTTTCTACGTAAAAATATACTTCAAGCTTCGATAGTTAGTGAATACCTTAAACTATTCGTCATATAGATAATACCTTCAAATCTTCAATGCAAAAACCACTACAACCATCTCCAAGTCATGGGTGAGGTAATTCTTCTCATTATCTTTCAATTGACAGAAAGCTAATGCCACCACCTTACATGTTGCATTAAGACACACCCTAATTCGGTTCCACTGGTAAACTATATACCATGAAACCACCACTCCTCGAAGGCAAAGTCAAGACTAGAGATGTGACCAAACGAGCCTTCAACTCACTAAAACTTTTCTCATGCTACCAATTCCATACAAATGGAACTTCTTTTCAAGACAATCTAGTCAAAGGGACTACAATCTTGGAGAAATCCTAAATAAACTTCTAATAATATCCTACCAAGCCCAAGAAACTTTTAATCTCTAAAACATTCTTGGGTCTGGTCCAATTGTTCACTACTTCCACTTTAGTCAAATCTACCTTAATACCTTCTCTTGAGATAATATGGCCTAGAAATATGACCTCTTCTAGTGAAAACTCACATTTAGAGAACTTTGTTTAGAGGTGAAGCTGTCTCAGCATCTCCAACATAGTCCTCAAATGCAACTGGTGAGTTTCTACGTTAGGACAGTACACTTGCACATCGTCAACAAACACCACTACGAATTGATCTAGGTAGGGTCTGAAGACTCTGTTCATCAGGTCCATGAAAGCAGTCAGATCTGTGACTATGTTGGTGGAACCAATGACTCTCCACATGCGAGAGAGCACAAGAGAAGCCCGATAAGATCACTACAAAGGTGATGAATTCAAGGAAGGATACTAGACTTGAAAACACCAAAAAAACAGAAGATAAAACAAAGGATAAGGAAACAAAGTGGAGTCTCCACCTAATCTTTAAAATGAAAAGACAAGGATAACCGGAAGCATAAAAATGCGAGAAAAAGATGCAAATGGATGAATGAATGTTTCGTGCCTAATGAATGTGACACAAAGGTCATAGCGAGCCAGAGAAAGGGTAAGGACTCCTGTTATACATAGAGAACGTGTTAAGCACCTCCATGTACCCGAGAAATCGGTCTTACTTGGCTAATCGCTAGCTTGTGTGTTGCCAATGCAAAGGCTCATGTATGATTGTTGAGTCTAAGATGGATGAATGCTTGATGCTATGCCAATGTGAATGAGATGAATGGGGTAGAAATTGATACAAACTAGTGCTCAATCACGTTATGTAAATTCTAGACCAACAGTCAAAAGAAATCAACATAGTAAACATTATCGTCGTAAATTGATGGATGTATGTCAGAAAACATGGGAAAACCATGCAATGCAACCGAAGGCAAGCAGATGAAAATACACAAAAGGAAAACATGCAAAATCAGAGGGGGAAAAAATGACAAAGATGCAATGGAGCTCAGCTAACTACCTTTTCTTAACCAGGCAATCCGTGCAACCTACCCATGCCTTTCATCCGCGCTATCAGGACGCACCTACTAGATGCAGAATAGAGCAGTGAGCATCTCCTCGCTCTAGAACTAAATGTGGATATGTATGGATGTTGTATGATGTGTGGGAAACTAGAGGAAAGGTAAGGGAGCATACTTGGATGCTCAGACGAGGTCGTGGTTGGCCAGATGACTTCACCCACCTATCTCATCATGAAATGGGTTCCACCGGTGAGCACGCCTAAGATCTCTAACTGTGGGCTCCGACAAGACTTTTTGATGATCCCAAAGGTCGAAGGGAATAATGAAGAGAGGTGTAGGGATGCTAAATGGATGAATGTGCATGCAATGTTCAACTTTTGACGTCCATAGCATGTCTCGCTAGCGACCACAAGCTCGACGGACCATATAGGCAGCAAGGAGCATTGAGTGGCCATCCATGGTGATTGAGGGAGGAAAGAGGAAGGGGGGATGTGCTGAGATGGGGGACAAGTGAGCTCATAGGCTGTCAGCCATTTTCGCACCCACTTGAACCCACTACCAGTGATGAAGATGCAGTATGCATGAATGAAATGGGATGATAAATTCAGACAAATGCGCACAGAGGATAACACAATGGGGTAGTGAAACATGAAGGAAAAAAGTAACACACTTAGTAGGGGTGGAGGGGTACCTGTGGAGTTTGTGGATTGTCCTTTAGCTCATGGCTCACTACGACGTTTTTTCAAGCTAAGGAGGCTCGGCAGCGACGGAGGCTGGCCCAAAGGTCTGTGGTGATGTTGGTGAAAGGTTCAGTGAGGCAATGAAGGGGCTGGTAGGGTGTTCCGATGGCTGGATGTGGAGGTGTGGATTCGAACCGAGAAGGGAGGTGTCTGGACGATGATGGCTTGGCAAGTGGGGCTGTACTAGGATGCTTGGGCGAGAGGGAAGGCTCTATCGGAAGACTAGGATGTTCTCTGGTGCAATGTAGTTGGTGTAAGGACGAGAGGGGTTGTAATGTTTGTTAGGTGGTCCAGAGTAATAGTGTGGTGGCCAGAAATGGGTGGTTGAAGATGGTGGAGGTCTGTTGAGTGGGTGCTCAAGGCTAGGGGAACCAGAAGGAGGTTGAACCAAAAGCCAAGAGGAGGAGCTTGGATGTTGGGTGGAGGTGTTTTATAGAGGGATGGAGGTGGTTTGGTCGTTGGATTCAAAATGTGGATTAATGTGAGTGGTTTTGATTAAATCAAAGAGAGTTGATTGGGTTTGGGATTAGGCAGAGAAGCATGATGGTCCAGGAAGCTCAAGGAACATGCCCAGATCCACGCAAACCAATAGGAAGTACGGATTTGATGCTACCTTGGTGAAAAGATAACTCAATCCCCTACCTACTATTACTAGCCTAAGGCAATCACCCCCCTATCCCGCGTACGTGCTATCAGGACGTGGTTCTGCTAGGTCAGACCCTTTTGCTTGGATCCTAGCCTATTCCAATGTTCATATGGGCCACAAATGGGCTTGGGCTTGGGCTTGGAATTTTGGGATGGGTTTATAGTGTTATGCTGGATTTAGGGTTTTCGTGCTGGTTTTGGGGTGTGAAATGGACTTTGGTGTAGGGGAGTACCTCATTGCTGTTGGTGTGCTCTTCCGAAGGAATTCACCTGTGAGTGGCTACCAAAGTTGAGTGTCTATAAGATCATTTGCCAATCCAAATGGCATGATTAAGAACTCGTAATGGCCATACCAAGTTCGAAAGGTTGTCTTGTATACATTTGACTCCTAAATTTGAAGTTGGTGATAGCCTGACCTCAAGTCAATCTTCAAAAAGACTGAAGCTCCTTATAACTGGTCAAATAGGTCATCTATCCTACGTAATGGGTATTTGTTATTTAAATTGATCTGGTTCAGCATCTGATAATCTATACATAACCAGAGTGAACCATCCTTCTTCTTGATTAACAACACAAGAGCATCCCAAGGTGTTACACTTGACCTGATAAATCCTTTGTCTAGTAGCTCTTGTAGTTGATTATTGAGCTCTTGTAATTTAGCAGGTGCCATTTTGTAAGGGGCCATTGAAATAGGGCTTGATCTTAGTACCAAATCAATCAGGAACTCTACTTCTCTATGTGGCAGCATACCAGGTAACTCCTCTGGAAAAACATTGGTATATCTTGTACCCTTAGAGTAGGTGAGAAAGACACTATAACTCTGGCCAAATATCCCACACTATCTCTAGCCATAGAGTAGTAGGCCTTTATTGCCGAGATTAGCTTTTTCAATTCTCTTAGTCTTACTCCTTGCACCATGCATGAACCCTGACTTAGACATTCCACCAACACCTTCTTCTTTACACAGTTAATCATTGCTAAATGTTGTGCTAGTCAATCCATGTCCAGTATTACATCATACTCCTGCATTTCCATTATTATTAGACTGGCCTTGAAGTCCTTGTCTTCCAACTTAACATCGATTGACTGCAGATATCTCCATACTATGCTATACTTCCTCAACATAGTCACCACATCAAGGTGAAAAGACAATTTAACTGACCTTTCTCCAATTTCAACCACAAATGACTCAAAGATAAAAGAGAATGAATTCCTTGAGTTGAACAACACCCTGGTCATTCTGTCAGCCATCAGAAAGAAACCTAATAATAACACAAATCATAATCATAAACCATAATTATTATTGAGAATAGTATTGGATAAATAATTACACAGGGAGTGAAAGATCCATAATACATAACTCATCATTGCTCTTTACCTTCTACAATGTTCCTTGAAGGACCAACATTAGGAGCAAATATTGCGAACACTCGTCCTTTAGTTGTTGGCGAGGTGCGTCCCCAACTGTCTATGGAGGATCTAGGCAGCTCCACTGAATATGACAGATCTTCCCGCAATTGTAGCACACCACACCGTTCCAATTCCATTGTCGACAAGTACACTGTGACGCTATGTACCCCATTTGTCCACAGACGAAACAAGATCTTTCTCCCCATGAGCCACTATTCAATCCAATTTGATTATATCTAGTGCTGCCTTTCCCAACAAAACTACGTCCTTCCTCAACAGATGAATTAAAGCACTTCTTTATTTTCTTCCTGGAGCTTCGAGAACTCCTAGAGCTCGACTTCCCAGAAGTAAAAGAACATGGAATGAACATCTTCCACTTCCTCTTGGGCAGGCTCTCCAAGAATAGCTTGTGTTAATCCTCGAATTGGGCAACCAGGTCTACTTCATTCACTATGGTTCGACACTGGTAACCTAATACCTTCAGTTGAACCCTTCCGTGAATCTCTTGGCCCTATGCTGCTCTATATCAAATGTTTGCACAAATTGCTCCAATTAGGTGAAGGTCGCCTTGTACTTTACACTGTCGTTACTTCATGTTTCAAAACTCCCTATCTTGTCTATCCCTCTTATGATCCGAGAAATACTTCTCATAGAAAAAATCCCGAAAATATTCCCAAGAAATCATCAGCAAATCGGTGTTCAGGAATTTCAGGCGACACATAGCTCTCCACCACTGGTCAAATTGCCCTTGAACTAGAAGGTTGCTAACTGAACCCACATCTCCTCTGGGCACTCCATGTCCTCTAAGATTTTCTCGACCTTCAAAACCAAGTCTCATACTCTTTCGGCTTGCCTCAGCCTTTGAAAGTCAGCATGCTCAATTGACCAAATTGCTTGAGCCACGGATTTCTCTTAGTCCCATTTGTGTTACCTTTGCCAAGGGACTAAACAATCTCCTACATCATATTGTTCAGCTCTTGTTGCATTCCTCTCCATCTACTATCCTCTCCCATACCAAAGCTCTATGTAGGAGTCTTACCTCTGAGCAGCATCATGCTGCCACCATAAAACACACAACAAATCAAGTGCAAATGTGTGACATCTAGGGCCGATTATCCAATTAATGTAAACCATGAAATTAATTGTAATATTTGAATCTGGTTTATTAATGGATAATCTGATATTTTGGTTTGGTTGTATGCTTTTTCTCTCAAGTGTGGCTTGATTGGTGGTTTCCCTGTTATATGGTTTTGGTGTTGTGCCTATGTGTGTCGGACCCATGTTGGACCTTGTCAACCCAAGCACAATGCCACTCATGCATCTTCTTCTCCCTCTCCTTTCTTTTCTTCTTGATCGACCCATGCTTCCACAGTCTGCCCATGTATGACTCGTCCGCTTTGTCGCTTGTGTGGTGGGGCAGTGATCGACGGGATTCATGGAGGTGGCCGGGGCGGAGAAATTTAAGAAGGACCGGAGGAGATAGCTTCAAGGGCACAAGTTGAGCCAGAGCGAATCAAAACCAGAGGGAGTGAGAGTGAGGGGTGTGTCGAGGGAAGAAAAGCCCTACGCATGGTTTGTCGGTGGGAAGGCTTCACCGAAGGCGCTTGCCGGAGGGTGGGTAGGTCGTTGGAAATCCCAAAGAGGTACACGACCCCCTTCCCTTCTCTCATTCTATAAATGTTGGTTAATAGCCTAATGCATGGAAATGACATAAAATGCACGATAAATCATGTAAAAATAATGGGAATGATGGAAACAATGTGAATGACATGAGGGTGTAGTGATCATGTTAGGTTGTATGATTTTCGTGAGTTTTGGGTGAAAAATGTAATACATGCTACAGTGTTACGAAATGAACTTCATGTCTTTTTGATTTTATTTTGAATAGCATGCTTAATAGTTTTGAGAATGGATTGAGGAGTTTTGAAGTAGACTTGAAGGTCTACACCCCATGTTTTATGCATGATTCGTGGTGTATGTTTTATGTGTCTGCCTCTCACTCCCAAGGAGAAGAAGAGTCGAGCAACTAAAGTTAGGTCGTTTTCTGCAATCGCGGAAAACGACATACCGAATTGGATTCGGTATGCCAATTTGCTACTCAGATTGCCCTAAGCCACTGATGCGAATGATTGAAAGCTTTCGGTCGATCAAATCAAAGAATTTCGGATGACCAATGAGAGGATCGGTCGCCCATTTTTGACTCAGGAAGGGGAAATCTGATAGGAATTCAGACGACCAGGCAACTTCAATCGACCAAATTCAAATATGTTTCAGACGACCGAATGTTTTCGATCGACCGATTTTGATTCGATCTGCTGAATCAGACCCTTGGCCCATATGCTTAGATGTAATTATAAATGTTAAAGATATGGGTTTAAATGATTGATTGGCATGTGTTAGTAATGTTTTATCCATGTAAATGCGATGGAGGAATATGGAAATCAAATAAATGAAGTTGAATGTAATTTTGGCTTGAGGCCCTAAAATGAAAAGCAAATGGTTTTAAAAGAAAAAAACCCAAGAGTTTTGAAATAAAATGATAATATGTTCTAGAGCCACGAGGGGTTGGTGTTGGCAATATGGTAGGAGTATGAGACTCTAATGAGACCAATTATCAGATACGACCATGGTTGCCGATGCGAAACCAGGAGGGGTTGGTGTCGGTAATTTGGTATGAGACCAATTGTCAGATACAACTGTAGTTACTGAGTTTTTAGATGGTGTAGGCTAAGCTTGGATTTATGAACCTGGGTGTTCAGGTCATTGATGGGATGTCAGGAAAAGGCATATCCCTGTGCATATGAAATGAAATTAAAGCCTATCGGTCGGGGAAGTGTCCTCCCACACAGGAAACTTCACCGCAACTATGCAGGAAGGTAAGAGAAATGGTGTCCTCACCTACTACTTGTGTGCCCGGTTACCTCTGATTTAGGTAACACCAATAAAGAAAGAGAATGTAAAATGTGTGGTATAAGCTAGAATTTGATTTGTTGTTTGACTTACATTTTTAGCCAAATTCTAGCAATGAATAAGAATTGTGATTTAAACTAATTGCTAGCCAATGTATATGGTTTTGTTTTGAGCCCTGTGAGGCCTTGTGTTTTAGGCTAGATCTAGTTAAGAAGGTGGATTTTTCGAGATGCATAAGAGATTTGAAAATGCATGAAATTGAGAAAAAAGGGTAGGGTTTTGAAAGAGCATGGTTTTGGATAGAAACACTACTAGAAAAACAGGAAATCGCGAGGACAAATGTCCTCGCTAAGTCCTCCCAATGTCCTCGCAATTTCCTCGCTAATGACGTTTGCGAGGACATTGCGAGGACAATAAGTCCTCACTATATGCATCATCGTTAAAT
>JAMKQA010009253.1:0-14935 GCA_024699735.1 Posidonia australis | reverse complement strand
GTAAAGAAACAAGAACCGTGGTAGGAGGGAAAACAGCCCATGCATCGCTACCCGCATGGTTTTCTTGTTCTTCTGGGTTTGATGGTAGGAAAAAGAATAAGAAAAGGAGCACAAACTTGGTTCGGAGAAGATGATGACTGGAAGAGAAATGGAACTTAGATACGTGGGTAGTGTGAGATTTATGTAATTGCTACTAGGGAGCACCCTTTTAAACCAAGGTTTGGTGATTCATACGATATTTCCCCTTCCTACTTCATTGACGCATTCCGGAGATGAAGTCATGGGGAGATGGTTGGGAATAGTGGAACAAAAAGGGCAGCTCATGGCTTGAAATATGCAGTTGGTGTAGAATAGATTGTTCACGATAAGCGGAGGGTAATCTTCAGTCAATGTCAAATACCATATATATGGTCCCCTTTACACCGTTTTTCCTGGACGAAATACACATGCAAAGTAGGAGACAGCGATGTCTCGTGTAACAACAAATTAAGTGCCCTTTAGTTCTGAAAATAGTGCTTTACAGCTTAAAACTAGTATTTCGGAGCTTCAGGTTTTTGGGCCATTCTAGACCTTTTTGATTTACTTAATTTTCATCCTGATGGTTGGTTATTGTCAAAAAAAAAAAAAAAAAAAAACTTGATGATGACTTGTTAAATGATATTTTGATTATATTTCAATATGTCAAATAATTGTAAATCTTTTTCTTCCTTACTCTTCCTTCTTCATATTCCTTTAAACTTAATTTTAATCTAGTAATTGTAATTGACATTGTTGTGTGAAGCTTGTGATATCAATCTTGAATTAATAGATGGGTCCACACAAGTACACAACTGGTCCACATACCAAATGCTAAAACATGCTAACTGCACACAATGCTAAAACATGGCACAGTTTGACAAGAACATTCTTTAGCATGATGACTTGTAATCATGTTTAAATATGTGCAATCTAGTAACGCTGTCTTGTGAAGAATGTAACAAAATTAACAATTTGTATTATGTTTATCAATTAATGAATTTCATATGTTAACATTCTTATATGTTTTATTGGAACATTCAAATCGTTGTTTTACATTTTATACTTAACTTTTGGAAAAATATTCCAAGTCCAAGCATAAGAAAAAAACAAAAGAATTACTTATGCTTGGACTTAGAATATTTTTCCAAAAGTTAAGTATAAAATGCAAAACAACGATTTGAATGTTCCAATAAAACATTCTCAAGTTTTCAAAATAAAATTACTATCTCCTTCCAATCCTAAAGAATATCGTAGGTGTCCCTCTCGAATCTCCTTTGCTTTCTTAATGGAAAAGTCTTCTGAGCCAGCGGTGGCGTGCAAACACTGGTGCTTCCTCCTCCTTTACTTCCCTCCACTCTGCTTCTTTGTCATGCACAAGGTGGAGAATCCACAAAAAAAAAACTCAAATAAATTCTCTTACCATCCATCGGAGAACAATAGTCAACACGTCTTCTTTCAAATTATCATTCTCTTATCACATGGTGTACTCCCATTCTCAAATTTGTCTATTTTTTTTATATTTTGTAATAATTTTTGTTATTTATCCATTATTTTCCATTTTCATTTAATTTATGTGGGTCGCATAGTCCATGTATGGAAAATTTGCCTTAGGATATAGAGAGCTAATCCAAAACGGTTCTGTTGTGAATTTTTTTTAGGGTCTACAATAGTTTTTTTTAGTTTTCAATTATTTCTTATTTTCTAGATTTTTTGTTATTTTTTATATATTTTCAATAATTTCTATTATTTATTTAGTAGTTTTTGTTTTTATTTAATTCATGTGGATCCCATAACTCATGTGCTTGGACAGCTATGGAAGAATTGCCTAGGGAAATAGAGAGCTAATCCACAATGGTCTAGTTGTGGATCACAATGGAATTTGTTCAGGGCCCTATAATGGAAGTTTTTTTTAAATTTTCAGTTATTTCCTCTTTTCTAAATTTTTCTATTTTTTATATTTTCCAATAATTTATGTTATTTATTCATTATTTTTTTTTTTATTTAATTCATGATCGTGGAAAATTTGCCTTGATACATAATTCCACACTGATAGTAGCGACGTCTCTAAGCCGTCCATGAATAAATAATTCCACACTGATAATCCATAGGGTAGGATGTGACTTGTAGCATTGACCTTTTCCTTTGTAGTTAAACTTGAAACACGGAGCATAAAATATTTCACGAAAGACTTTGAGGTTCTAAACCTACGTTGATCAAGACTTTGTAATTCCACGGTCTTTCTTTTTTCTTTTATTTTCTTTTTTTTAACAAATGATAACGGTGACTAATTTCCCTTATATTTTTTTATCCGTGGTTGTAAGATTCTTGGAGGAATGTGCGTCCCATTCTCTTTATTCAATTGTATAGTAATTGGTTATTCTAGAATCTTCATTAATATTTAAATTTTGAAATGAGTGGAGTATTAGTATAGTGGTGAAACTTCTTTATGGTTGTACGAGAGGTTGGAAATTCGATTCCCACAGACATCATATATATTACATCACTTGGTAGTAGTCTCACAGTCAAGTGTTTAATTGTAATATATATTAATAACCGTTTACAAAAAAAGAAAGAAAGAGTGGGGCATTAACATTTCATGGAAGACTTCATAATATGTCAAGTTTTTGTTTGAGTTGGACAACCCAACCTCATGACCCACATCAAATTCAAATTGCTTCGGTTTGAAATTTTCAAACTTATACCCACCCCAATTACCTTCATAGACCATACACTTGTCAACTATGGGTTCACCATTGACCCTAACCATGTAGAGCGTACCTTATCCCGTCACTTGAATGATGTTGATGGTTAGACTTTCTTCATCCTACAATATAATCTCAACTAACCAAAGGTTACGTTTAAAAATGTTTTTTCTTATACAACTTATAGAGAAAAATTGATTTTTTGTTAAGTTATATTTTTTATAATTTGTATGGAACTAAAGAAAAACTTATTTGTTTTGTATGTCCAATAAATACTTATAAGTTAATCAAAGGATTACATTGCCCTTATTTGTCGCCACAGCATCACCATTGACCACTATTGCCACTGTTACCTACTACATCTAGTGTAGTCATCATCGTCGGCTACTATTACCATCGCCGATCACTATTACCATTGTTATCGTTGACTACCACCACCATCGTCGTCATTGTCACTAACCACCGTCACTGCAGTCTCGGGTTGTCAACCAATATCACCACCATCGTCGTCGCTATCATCAGTCACTACCACCACCACCGGGGGTCGTCGATCACCACCAATGCTGCTGTTGTCGACTACCACCACCATTGCCGTTGTCAACCGTTGCAGTCACCGACCACCACCACCATCGTCGTCACTAACCACCACCACCACCTCCACAAGTTGTCATTCACTACCACCGTTGTTGTCGTCGGCCACTACTACTATTGCCGTTGTTGTCAGCCATCATTATCGTCATCGTCACCGATCACCACTACCATCGCCATCGTCGTCATCGTCGATCACACCTCCACGGGTTGTCGTCTACTACCACCATTGTCGTCGTCGGCCACCACCACTACTACTGTCATTGTCGACTACTACTATCGTCGTCGTTGTCGGTCACCACTACCATTGTCGTCGTCATCGACCACCACCGCCATCGTCGTCGTCATCGACCACCACCACCGCTGCTGCAAGTCGTTGGCAACCACCACCGCCATCGTTGCCAACTACCATCACCACCGGCTGCCATCACTATTACCGCCATTGGCCACCACCACCGCCACTGTCGTCGACCATCACCACCACCACCACCGTCGTTGTGTCTTAGTTCATATTATAATTAAAATCAATTTCTAAGGATATCATTGGAAAAACTATGGTTAATATTCATAGTTTTTCAAAAAACTAATACCTACTAGTTTTTCTTAAAATTACCTCAATAACTTAATATAAACTAAAAAACTATAGACATCTTTTTTGAAAAAGTTCGATAAACTGGTTCGTTTGAAAACATTTATTAGACAATAAGCATTTAACCTAATAAGTTGGTATAAAAAATATTTCCAAATCCTACCTAAATTGAATATTTTTAAGACATTGAGCCAATGTTTCACTTGTGCTTCAAGTTCCTATGGGTCAAGTCCATTAGGGAGACCAAATTGGGCATGTATGTTGCCACTTGCCATCTCTCCTCACTTATAGGATTGGATGAATCTAACCAAAGAAAATCTAGAATGAAGTGAGCATGGGAGATGTCCGAAAAGAATGGCCTCTCCGTGGTTGGTCCTCTTTATTTTGTTGCAGATTCGAAAGTGGTCAAACAAGAAGGAAAACCACAATGAATATGTACGTGAAAATTCAAAAGAGAAGACAATGTCTCATTATCACAGTGACTGGGAGAACTTTAAACTCGCCACAGGTCCTGGATTCGAATCCTAAGACATGCATAAAAATTCACCTAAACTGTTAACAAAAAAAAAATTTCAAAAGAGAAAAAAACATAGAGAACAGAAAACGAGAGAGGTTGCACTGCTGGAAGTCTGACCAACACAAAAGAATCCTTTTGATGCAAAGCCACATTGAATCCTATGGACACTTCAATTTCCATGGATCAAGATGGTGAATTCTGTTTTAATCTGAAAAATTCCGAGAATGCTTTGCTTCGACTTCTTCAAACTTAATTACTTGAAAAACTTAATTTTCTTATAAATTTAATTCATTGTAACTAATACTTTAGCCATATTACACAAAAAAAAACCTTTTTCGCCAACTTTTCACTTAACTTCATGTCTTTTAAAATCCATTCAAATCAATTCAAAATTTAACGAAAGCATTTCCATATATAAGATTATACTTTTCTTTTTCTGGACTGTTATCGCATGTTGACGAGCCTTGCAAAATACATGCCTGAAACCACCAAGTTGTGTGTTTTGGTCATGCATTTTTATCTTGCATTTTTACACATATTTTCCTAAAATTCAGTATACTTTTAAGATAACGTAAGACTTATTTTGATTTAATATTGATCGTTCATTTTTAATCTACTTTCCTCCTAAAACATCAAACCTTAAATCAAATGCATCTCATCTCCTCTATTTTAAAAAGTCTAAGATCTAAGGCTCTCATTTTCTCCAAAAACTTTTGTAAAACACCACTATTCACCCACACAAAAGGGGCTGGATCTCCACCTCACTCCGCCAACCACCATCTCCCCCTTCACCACCACTTCGGCGAGTCACCGTTGACACAGCCACTTCACCACACCAACTAAGCAGCAGCCGCCGACCACCTCTTCCTCCTCAACACCACCGTCTCAACCCATCTCCACCCCACACTACAACAACAACCACCACCTCTGACTAGGGGCGGCAATGGGTCGGGTCTAGACCCAGACCCGTGGGTCTGGACCCGCTGGGTCTGGGTCGTGATTTTCAGACCCGTGGACCCGGACCCGTTAGACCCGCTCACTTATTGGGTCGGGTCTAGGTCTAAAAAAACCCAGACCCGTGGACCCGCTAATATATATATATGTATATATATATATATATATATATAAGTAACACTAACTATATATATGTATATGGCGTGCGGCTGTGTGCCCTAATTCCTAAACCTAATCCCTAACACTCCGGCTCCCTCCGCAGTCCGCATTGCGCCATTCGCCTAGACCGCAACCCCTATCCCTCCACCTCTCGCCGTCTGTGGCTGCGGAGACAGTCGATCTCGTCGTCTGCGGCTGCGAAGACAGAGTCGAGCCCGGAGGTCCCCTCATCCCTCTCCCTCCTCCATCTCGCCGACTTCGGTAAGGGGTGACGTGTGATATGAGGAAGCAGCAGAAAACATTGTTGGGGATCGTATGAATCTAACCAAGGAAATTCAGAATGAAGTGAGCATGGGAGATGTCCGAAAAGAATGGCCTCTCCGTGGTTGGTCCTCTTTATTTTGTTGTAGATTCGAAAGTGGTCAAACAAGAAGGAAAACCACAATGAATATGTACGTGAAAATTCAAAAGAGAAGACAATGTCTCATTGTCACAGTGGCTGAGAGAACTTTAAACTCGTCACAGGTCATGGATTCAAATCCTGAGGCATGCATAAAAATTCATCTAAACCGTTAACAAAAAAAAAAAATTCAAAAGAGAAAAAAACATAGAGAACAAAAAACGAGAGATGTTGCACTGCTAGAAGTCTGACCAACACAAAAGAATCCTTTTGATGCAAAGCCACATTGAATCCTATGGACACTTCAATTTCCATGGATCAAGACGGTGAATTCTGTTTTAATCTGAAAAATTCCGAGAATGCTTTGCTTCGACTTCTTCAAACTTAATTACTTGAAAAACTTAATTTTCTTATAAATTTAATTCATTGTAACTAATACTTAAGCAATATTACACACAAAAAAACCTTTTTCACCAACTTTTCACTTAACTTCATGTCTTTTAAAATCCATTCAAAATTTAACGAAAGCATTTCCATATATAAGATTATACTTCTCTTTTTCTGGACTGTTATCGCATGTTGACGAGCCTTGCAAAATACATGCCTGAAACCACCAAGTTGTGTGTTTTGTATTCATGTTTTGGTCATGCATTTTTATCTTGCATTTTTACACATATTTTCCTAAAATTCAGTATACTTCTAAGATAACGTAAGACTTATTTTGATTTAATATTGATCGTTCATTTTTAATCTACTTTCCTCCTAAAACATCAAACCTTAAATCAAATGCATCTCATCTCCTCTATTTTAAAAAGTCTAAGATCTAAGGCTCTCATTTTCTCCGAAAACTTCTGTAAAACACCACTATTCACCCACACAAAAGGAGCTGGATCTCCACCTCACTCCGCCAACCACCATCTCCCCCTTCGCCACCACTTCGGCGAGTCACCGTTGACACAGCCACTTCACCACACCAACTAAGCAGCAGCCGCCGACCACCTCTTCCTCCTCAACACCACCGTCTCAACCCATCTCCACCCCACACTACAACAACAACCACCACCTCTGACACCCTCCACAACCTACCACTCACTCCAAACACTCCACAGTCCACTTCCACAGCCACCTCTCCACCACCAACACCCACTGAACCCAACAGAAACTCCACAACAACACCCATCAACATAGCAACCACCTCAACCTCCACCTCTCTACTTCACTACTCGCACCAACTCACCACACCGTCCAAACCCAAACAACAGCTCTCCCTCACCCACTCAACCCAGCAACAACCCCTCAACACCACCACCAACAACAACTCCGGCCTCCTCTCCACCCCCACACAGCCACTACCTCCGTCTAGCACCAACTCCGGCCTCCTCCACCACTCCACACAGCAGCGCATCAGGCACAGCCGCTGACCCCCAACAACTGGTCAGCCTCAACAATGGAAAGAGCAAGGGCCAGAGCAGCATCTTAGAGTGGGAGCACCACCGAAGTCATGTCGCTACAATCCGAAAACAAGGCACACACAGAGAGGAACAAAACCATCACCAACAATGTAGGTTTCCTTCCCCCTATTTGTATTTGAATTACTACATCCTAATTCCAGTGTACATATCCATACGTGAATGCTATGCTCTGTTCTCCTCTTTTTGTTGGCCTCATGACTAAATAGTTGAGCTCTCGACCATAATTTTGGCTGATTTAAACTGGGGTTGGATTACCGTGCTTGATTTCTTGCGTTGCTATATAGTTTCTCTTATTTCAGCCACCATATCTTTGTGTTTCTCTGCTTCTTTTGGGGCTTGTTGGGTAGATATTTTTCCTTTTGGTTGTTGGCTATTCTCTTAGATTCAAAAGCTTATTATTGCTGATGTCTTTCTTGCTTTTGCCACTTGTAATGCTCCTTTTCTTTGCCTGATGCTTTTGGGTTCTCTTCCACCCAACCACTCGTGACTGCTCATGAGGCAAGGCAACCGTTGAGTAACCTCGGTTTGGTCTTTGATGGGTTCACCTGGAATCCTTGACTTGGGATGCAACGGAAGCTTCTTTTGTCGATTTCATGATTTAAAATCTTCTTTCAAGTCGTTTTATTATCGTTTCATTGTGTGTTTTATGACCTATCGTTGTTATCATTTCATACATCTCTTCAAGTTTGGTTTAAAAGCCTCTTCAATGCTTTCATGTGCTATTTATCTCTACGTTTCCCATATCTTAAATATTTTCTTGGAGGATTGAGTCCTCTGAATTCAGGGTATCTAGTTTTGTTTTGATTAGCCTAATTTGTCATCTTATATCCGATGATGCAAAAGTCTAAATCCTGTTTGGTTTGTTTTGTTGGATAGAATTTTTATTAGGCTTCACTTTCCATTCATTTTTCTTGGATTTCTAGAGATTAAACTACATGTTTGGATGTGCTATTGTGACCACCTCATCAATGTTTAATGCTGAATTTCTAGTTTACATTCGCATTTGATCTGCTATTGATACAATTATTGGAATGAGTTTTTGTTGGTTTTGTTGCATAGATAATTTGAAATTTCGCTTTACTTTATTCACATTCTCAATCAATGTTTAATGTTAATCAAAGTAGCATCATAGACATGTAAATCAAGTCAAGCCAATTTGGTCCAAAAAACATTAGTCCCTGACAGACTTGAACCAGGTCGGATTTTAAATACCCTTGGCCTGACACGATCCATGGCCCACCATTGGACTAGGCCATGGGTTGAGCTGGGTAGGCCTATCCATCGGGCTAATTATTTTAATTAAAAAATTATTTATTATTAAATAATTAATGTATATATTAAAAAAACTTGAAAAATACATAAGAATATAAGATATTCAGTATTTGACATTAACAATTATTATATTAATATAAATTAAAAAAATTTATTTATAATTAAATAATTGATGTATACTGTTTACATAAAAAAACTTGAAAAATACTTAAGATATTCAATAATTTACATTTTTACATTTACAATTATTACATTAATATATATTAAAATTTTTATAAATGAAGTCTATTTATATTCTTTAATCATTAGTAAAAGTTTCTGTCTCCGTTGACGTTGATGTCTTTTCATCTTCTGATTCATCATCTAAATTTAAGTTTTGTAGACGATTAACTGCATCGTACCAATCTTTCAAGCATATAGAGGCTTCTACAGATTTCTCTAATAATTTACACCTTCTATCACTTAAAACTCTTTTACTTATAGAAAATGCAAACTCTGACGTCACAATATATGCTGGAATCGTTAATAAATCTTTACTCATTTTAAAAACTATAGAAAACGTAACTGCAGTATTAGACCACCACTTTAATACATCTAAATTATCCATTTCAATATCACTAAATGTAAATACATATTCTAAATAATTTTCTAATTCATTATTACTTATTGATTTTACGTATTTTTCTTTTTTCTTATTTAATCTACTCCAAAATGAACTACTATTACTATTACTACTACTATGTTTTCCTACAAAACTAGATGTATATGTACTAGAACTACTTTCACCATAATTTGTAATATATTCTTCAAATAATGAAAATAAAGTTTCCTTAAATCTATTATTATATTCATCTATTTTTTCATTTTTATTCATATTACTTAAAATATAATTTATAAGTATCATACAATTAACTAATCTATACCTAAGATCCATGATTAATACTAAGCATGCCCACATTGGAGGTTCATTCCAAAAACTATTATATCTTTCTTCCATCGCTTAAATAATATATTCAAATTTTGTGAATTCTCTATATTGTTAAAAACTATTTGTAATATTAAATAAATTAACTAAAGAACTAATAGTATAATATTGACTAAATAATTAATTAGTTGTAGTATAAAATGGTTCTAAAAATGTATGAATTAGGTTAACATTATGCCAATCTTCATCATTTAATAAATAATGAAATCTTGAATTATAATATCTTGTAATTACAATACTATAAAATAAACATAAAAGTAACATATCATATGTTGAATTCTATTTATATTGAACATCTAATTTAAATTATTTAGGTTTTAAACTTTGTCTTGTACATAAATATCTAAATTTTTGAAATCTTGTAAGTAATATTTGAATAAATAAAATAGCTGCTCTTATATTTTCTATATAGGGCTTAATGCAATCTATACATACTTGTACAATTAAATTTAAAATGTGGCAACAATACTTACAATGAAATAAATCACCATTTAATAGTGATTTTAAATTTCTTTTTAATATTCCTACTGCAACATTATTATTAGAAGTATTATCAAAAGATATGGCATTAATTTTATTATATATTTTAATTTCTTTAGTAATATCTTCTATAAATTTACTATTGCTTTTCTAATATATAGATGATCAAAAAGTCTAAAATTAATTAATCTTTTTTGTAAATTTCAGTCTATGTCTATCTAATGTGTAATTAAATATAAGTAAGGAAAATAATTAAGACCTGTCTAAACGTCACAAGTTAATGATATTTTACATAATAAACTATAAAACATTCTAATTAAAATTTCTTTATCTTTTTTAAATGTTTTATAAATTATATTTTTAGTAGTATTTCTAGAATGAGCTTTAAATTGTGTGTTTAAATAATTTTATATACAACTTTCAAATCTTTTATTTTCAAAAAAATAAAATGATTATTCATCTTATACTATAAATTTTGTTATACATTGTTTTGCTTTTTCTACATTATATTTATAATTTACTATTCCATGTGAATCTATGTGTAATTTAGATTACCTTAAATATGTATTATCATTTTTATTATGAATAGTTATACATTTTGTTAAATGCCTAGAAATATGATCTATACCCTCATCCTTAGGACAAGTATATCATGAACTATAATAATTACAATAGTATTTATTTTCATTAGTAGAATCTAAAGTTACATATTTTCAAATCCATGAGCTTTGTTTTTTAAGTTTTTTAGTACTTGTAGATTGTGTTTGTGGGGTTGTGGTTTGGAGGTGAGGCTAGTTTGACTCTTAAGTAGGGTTATAATCAAGGTCATAATCATGACTTTCCTACATTTTCATGATAATGATATTCCATTTCAATGCATAAAAAAAGATAATAAAAAGAAAATCTTGACCTAAAAAATTGAAAACCCAAAAATAAAGGCATCAGAAGTAAAGAAATTTTTTTTGTTGGCAGGCCATAGACAAGGAGGTTGGAGTACAGAGGATGTTGAAAAGTTGGAGATCAGAGTATAAGAGTGTTGTTTATGTAGACCGAAGTCGGGAACTAAACTTGTATTCTACAAAAGTGAAAAGAGTTGAGAGAAGTTGTAGTAGAGAGATTAATTAGAAAATTAAGAGGAATGAGTTGTGTGAGAAATGAGATTTAAGGAACTATTTATAAAAGAATGGAGGAAAAAAAATGATTGTAAACCTTGGCTTGCCAACGTTCACGTGAACGTTGGAAGCCAATGTTCATAAAAACGTTGGAAGGAAACATTTCGTTTCAACGGTTTGTTTTTTCCCAGAAAAAGCAGGCTAGCCGGCTTGGGCCCGATCATTTCTTGGTCCAACAATCAGGTCCAACTACGCCTACTGTTGCAAGCTAGCTGGGCCTGGGCATTGGGCCCAGCATGGCCCACGGCCTTTTCAGTGTCGAGCCAGCTTAGCCTGACTTTTGCTTGGGTGGGTCGTGCTTGGCCAAAACACGGGTCTAGCCGAACTACCTAGAGCTGGTCCAACCCAATTTACACGTGTAAACATATAGAGCTTTCTGTAGCAAACTTAACTTTCCTTCGTATTTTAGCATTTATTTTCGATGATTTATATTTTTTAGTTTTGTTTGATGCATATTTCATTAAGTTTTCATAAATTCCATCTACAAATATGGAGGTTTTCGCTCGATTATGTCATCATTTGTTAATTGTTTGCTTGAGTTCTTGGAGGCTACTTGCTCTGTTTTACTGCTACAACTTGAGCTTTGTGCCCATCTTTGGATTCCAATTCTCGTGGATCCAACCATCAAATCGGAGAGTTCTAAAGTAACGTTTGGTAATGTTTATGGAAAAACAGATTATTCTCATAAGCAGCGTTTCTAAAAAAATTAGTTTTCACAGCTTTTTATAATCAGTTTATTTGACAGTTTTTATGTACAAATAAAAAGTTGGTTTAATGAAATAATCTAGCGTAAAAAAAACTGTTTGGTTCAGCTTTTTAGAAAAAGTGTTTTTTTTTCATAAGTTGTTTTAATAATCGTTACGAAACGGACCCTAAGTCTTGTTCGAGAGATGATACATTCGTCTTTGCAACCAAGTTAAATTTTGTACAAGCTAAACTCCTAGTAAATGACTTTTGTTTGACCAAAGTCGATGTCGTGCAACAGATTTTTATTGCCTTCTTCGTTTCTCTTTGTTTTTAGGACTTTTTCACTTTTCTTGTGAGTAGCCAATTTAGAGATTAAAACTTAGATTTCAAACACATGAGGGTGTCAAACATCTTCATTGCGTAATGTGGAATATTTACGCGATCTTTAGCCATGATGACCGCTTTATCTATTGTTTTCTGGAAATCTTTCTTTGTTTTCCTTGATTTTACTATGAATTTCCTAATCTTTTCATGTTTTCAATAGATTAGGTGACAACTCCTATTTTTGTTTTCAATTTCAATAACTTTGTCTACCATTCTTACATTTAGATTCCTAGTATAACAACCTACTCTCGTGCCTCTATGCTAAATTTCTCATGGTTACTGATCGAAAACAAACTTTGACATATAACTATCTCAACTTCAACGTATAACTGTCGCCTCCTCTAATCATGTATCTTTCGAGGTCTCGATCTTGCATTAAAGCCCACCTCTAAACCATGCTTTGGAGTTGAACGTCATCAAGGCCATACATGTGAGATTAAGAAACATAGCACCATTAAGCATCATATATGTGTTTGCAATCGGTTATTTGGTCTAATTTCTGTAAGCTTCACTGTAGCTACAATGCTGTTGCATCTTGTGCATCACTAGGTTCTATGCAAAGTGGAAATGCTTGTAAATAGCAAAAAAAAAATCTCACTCACCTTGTTAAAAGGCTTCCAATGCAATTATGCAAGCGAAGTTTCAAAAAAATGGCAATTATGCAAATAACGACAAAATTCATTTACCTTCCCTCGATTCATCACACTTAAGGATACCAGAAAACTAATAAAATTAATTTAAAAAATTTGAGATTATATCAAGTTTGTGATAGATCTTTTGAAACTTATCCGTTGTTACCATGTCAATGTTTTTGATGCGAAAGCATCTGTTTAATCTTGACAACAACCACTTATGCTTCTAGAGAGAGAGTTTATCATATAGTTGTTATGTTGAAATCCTAACTGTGCGATATATTTATATAATACACTCTATAATTATGTTACAAAATTCCTTAAGTATCACTTTACTTAATATGTTTCTATAATTAAGCTAACCTATTAAATTAGTTAAGTCACATTAACTTGGAAATTAGAACTTTGGGTCTAACAATCTTCCACTTAGTTTATCTTACTTTATGCCAAATAAAACTTTATGTAAAGCAACCACTGTTCAATTGCTTAAGAGAATATCTTAACTTTCATTGAAGAATAACAATACTCGTAAATACTAGTCATAGTGGTAATAAATTGTCTAATATTAAGGTTATAATTGAACATCTTGTGATAAATCAATACTTTATGAATAAATTTACAAATGTCATAACAAAAAATGTAAAATTTATTCTCTTTAATTTATCCAACGATAAAATAATAATTCAATACTTAAATAAAATTAAGAACCATTAAACAAAGATCATCAAAAAAACGTGATATCATATAACACATCAATGTCGAAGGTATCAAAGCAAAATCTCAAAAAAACTAACTAGGCCCATCTTAGGCATATGTTCTCTGTAGGTATTGAGAGGAAATACTTTTATAAATGGATTAGCTAACATTAAGTTAATTCCAATATACTCAATAGACACAAAATGAGTTCTAATTCTCTCCTTCACAATTAAAAACTTGACTTCCATATGCTTACATGTTCTAAAGTTTTTTTTTACAAACCTAAAGCTTTTATTGTTGTTAAAGAATTTAATCACTGTTTCATTATTACAATACATCTTGATAGGTTTCTCCATATATCACAACCCCTATCCTGATAGATGTAGTATTAGAGCAATAAGTTCACTAAATACACTAATTTAGGGTGTTCTGTCTAGTAACTCCTTAGGATTGCATGACATGACATATCTGTATCGATGATATTATTATTTTTCATGAGTTTTGGTTGGTAGTTGGCTCTCTTGCAAACTGTTTCATTGAGGTAAGGGTAAGGAGAAAGGCTCTACTTTGGATTCCAATACTAGTGAGGATAGCGGTTGCTATAGAATGCAGGCAAAGTTGAGGAACTTGGTGCAAGGGATCGCTGACACCTTCTGAAAAGGCAATGCTGGTGGATCAATAGGCGATCCATGGGTGAACCAGTTGGATTGTCTACATGCACCTACGTTCCAAGGTGGAGATAGACTTGATGAGTGTGAGACTTGGCTACAGAGAACTAGGAAGATTTTGAAGAGCATGGCATGTCCAAAGCAGCATTGGATGTAACTGACCTCTTTTTTGCTAGAAAGTGACACCAATCAGTGGTGAAGAGCTATTCGGTGCTTGAAATTCTCAAACTCTAAGGTGATCATAATTGGGTGAAAGGACTTTGAGGAAGTCTTCTACAAGAAGTATTTTCATGACCATGAGAATGACAGATTGGGCAATGAGTCTGTGACCGTGCCCGACCCGGAGGGGTGGGGAGGAGACCACAACCATGCCAGGATGGTGAAGGCGTAAGGATATGATAGAAGAAAAAGAAAAGAAAATGGAGTCGCCACCTAGTCTTTTAAGGGAAAGACGAGGAAAACCACAAAAAGATGAATGCATGTGATGTAGATGGGAAGGCTGGATGTCTGCTAACCAGAGGATGGGTAAGGATTCCTATTACGCACGAGGAAGGTATTAG
>JAMKQA010009251.1:0-16533 GCA_024699735.1 Posidonia australis | reverse complement strand
AGATCTGGAGAGAAGAGGGAGGAGTTCTCTCCACACAATTGGAGACAAAATAGGGCTACATAATGCCAAAAGAGGTTACATAATCTGTGCCTTAGCCTTCTTAAATACTAGGGTACCTAAATGGTCTAATGACTAAACTAACCCTGAAACAAAGATATAATTCAAGACATATTTACAACATGGAGGATGATATTATAGTTTCTTATCTACTGGGAAATTTTCTTTGGTCCCTGATTATGCTTGTGAGCCTTTGGACTGTGGTTTGTCTCTGATGGATACTATTTCTGTTCTGACGACTCCATCTCGGGGTTCGTCGGTCCACCGAAGAAGAGGCATTACATTATTCTGTGAAGGACATGCAAAACTCTCGAAGCATGGATCACTTGACCTTTCTCCTCGGTCCACTACTCAAATGCAAATCACTATGCTTGATTTATATTTTCTTAATCAGATCCTGTGGTATGTTCGATCTAGTGATGTAATATTTTTTGATTCTTGTTATTTGTGGCCTACTCTCTTAAAGTGGTCATGTTTTTGTTGGGTAAGGGTCTTTTGAAACCTTAAATTATTATAATCTCTGGAACTTTATTTTTTAGATTCTTGATGGTGGACACATAGTCAAGAAAATAAATAAAATCATTACCGTTATAAAAAAAAAACAATAAGATAAAGTTAAACAAGTATTGACTAAAAATAAGGCCCTTCAAAAATAAAATTACTTAACCAAGTATAGCTAGTCAGAGTGAGTGAAACTTATATCTTCTTTTTAAGTTCGAATCTTACGAACCATATATCTATCGATCTTTAAAAAAGAAAGAAAGAAAAGAAATACTCAACAAATAAATAGATTTGAAAGTTCAAACACAATGATCTTAAACTACACGTCAAGGCACATGAAAGTTGCCTTGGAGTAGTAGTTGCAGTGAGTACTCATGGTACCTAGGAGGCACACACTCACACACATGTTGTTGTTGCCACATCAATTCCAAACTACACTTCTCTCATCTCTCCAGTTGTTGCCATATCAAATCCACACGCATCTCCAAAAAAACAAAAGTATCCAGAGGCGACTAGACGAGAATTGTGAAGGATAAGAAGAAGCTACGAGCTAAAAAAAAAAGAGAGAGCAAGAAAACAAACACTCCATCACTACTTAAAAAAGGAAGCTAACAACTGCCTGTGCGGTGGTAGCAATACAATAATCCCATTATCAATAAAAAGAAAATAAAAAAACAATACAATAATCTCCATGCAAGTGTCCCTCCCTTAAACCTCGATCGTAGGACATGCAAGATACTTCTTCTGTCATTAATATAAAATAGTAAATATCCTGTTAAATCTTGAAATACTGACAAAATTTGGTTTAACATGTACTTATTAAGGTAAAAATATTGTCATAATTTTTTTTCTGTTTTATTTAAAATTCTGTATTATTTTAGACGTATGATTCCCTTGATTTCTTTTACCATTAGGATTTTTTTCATTAATACAACTTATCGATATCAAAAAAAAAATGTCCCTTCCTCGAGGTCAGGTCACTCTCACCCAACACCCCCGCACAGACCCCCTTGACGAGTCGTACAACTTCCCTTCCTCTATCCAATGTTAGGAATGGTGCTCTGGTCTTTGATCAGCAATTTTCTCAACTCTTGATCTTGAAACTAGTGGCTAACAAATCTCTTTTATTTACATGATGCCATCGTTTCATCCGTTAGACGCACGTTAATTAGACTTTGTGCAATCCGACGCAGGCATGCAGACGCAAGCACAAGGCGCGGGGCCAAGGAGGGGGGAGGGGGGTTACGTACGGTGCGTGGTGGGTTGGGGTGGTGCACGGGACGGGAGGGTGGCGTGGCGTGGCGTGCAGCAGACAGCGTCTGATCCGGGTCGGGAAGGGGGAAAGATCCGACAACGTCTAATTCAAGGCATGGAGTTGGGCGTTCACGAGGCGGTGACCGGGCTGGTTTAAGCGCGGTGAGGGTTCCCACGCCATGTACGCGACACCACCTCGATTCCATGTGAAGGACAAGCGCACAGAGACATCCTCCCATTCCCACCACCTCGACGCAATGTGTCTGCTGTGCCGTGTAGTTGAGATCGTGATGGAGAGGGCCGGGCCACTTGACGATGATATATGGTGATTAGTGTTTTCCAATGTGGAGGATTTTGATGACAATTAATATTGGTTGTAAGATTGAAGGTGCATTGAGTGGAAGAGTTGGGGTGGGATTTTAAAATGGCCTGGGTTGTTCAACGTGATGCATGAACGATGTTTTTTTTTTTTTTTTTTTTTTTTTTGTAAATAGTAGTTTTTTTTTCTTCTGCAGTTCGTAAAATGCGAACTTGATAAAGAATTATGAGTTTCACTTCTCTTGATCAACTACATTGTAATAATCGATTGATACAAGAATAATGTGAACCTAATAATTCTTACTTGTGCATCATTGTAGTAGTCTAGGAACATGACTTCATCTTGACTATGACATGGCACATGGATGGATCTTAGTAACCAAGGGTCTTTTTTTGCAAATTACTCGTGATACACCATCCTAGAATACCGACATGGTTCCCAATGTACACAAGCAACATTCGATACAACATTAAACCTGATTCTTACTCCACACTTCTGACTCAACTCTTTCGGGAGCAAGCCGAGCGACCAGTTGCTTTACTTGTCCATCCAAGTTGTTCGATCACACAAGCGATCGAGCAAGATCAAGTTCAAGAGCACAATTGTGATAGATTGTTTTGCAGAAATCAATGTAGGATTCTTTAGAATCTTGATTAGCCCACTTGCTGTGGAAAGACGAAAAAGGTTAAAAACCTCATGTAACAAAAGATAGCCACAAATCACTTGGTCAAGAAATAAACCTAGTTTTGCTATTAAATGAAGTCTAGGTTTGAATTCCATGCTTTTGAGCTTTCCGGAAAAATTGATATGGATCCAACTTTCTCGAGTAGCATTCCAAAGCAATTCTAGTTTAGATAACTTTTGGAGGGGGAGGAATTTTCGTAGAAAAAGGTCCTTCCTCCCCATGAGTGGCAGTTCAGTTGCAAGTGAACCCTTCAATTATTGGCTTTAGCCTCTATGAATTCACAGGAATCTAGATTGCAATTGAAGTTTTACCTAAGGTAAAATTTAAAAATACTTCTAGAAATTGGACTCCTGAGAAACCCTCGTGCTAGACGTAATTTGCGTATGTTAAAAAAGAAGAAGCATTTTTTACAAGGGAAGCTTCTGAAATAAGATCTTATATGCACAGTATGGTGCAAGTTTTGAGGGATGGATAGATTTCAGTACCATCTTTACTCCCAAAGATGTTTTGAATAGTACTTATTGAAATAAAATTGTATTGCGTTCACCCAATATCACATGATTTAAATCTGAAGTAAACAGCTTCCAACAATACTAGTCTCTTCACACATTTTTTGGGAAATTAAATTTTAAATTTGTTCCAAATCTTTTGCAATTTTCTAAGGATAAAAAAGTGTTAGAATTTCACAAAAAAATATAGAAAAACTGTAGCTATAAATTTGAATAACATCTATGGTCAATGCCTGATTTAAAACAATGGCATCCAAATTAAATTCCACATGAATTCAAACTGTTTGTGTCAATCAAATTCCAACTAAATTGGTAGGAATTTTAATGAATCCTGCGGAATAGCCTCCTAGATCTCTCAAGATTAAATGTAAATTGGGATAAAAGTTCAATCACAGATTTAAAACCTTACAAAAGTTTTGGAGCTAAGGCGAGACAGCCAATTCCTCCTGATTTCAATGCACCTGTAATGGTGGAAATTTTTTATTCATCCATATGCTGCTTGTCTACTCAAAGAAAGAGTGAGGAGGGAGGAAAATTAACAAGAGTTTTAATGAGAGAAAAGCTGGTGCCGCTCTCTTGGGATTGGCTCTCTCCTTTCTCTCTCTTCCCACCTCCTATATATACCACCTCCCTTCCCATCCTTCATCTCATCCCACCACTCCCAATTTCCACACCTTCATCCTTTCTATCCTAGCTCCTTAGCCTTTCTTCCTCTCTCTAGAGATTTCTGGTTGCTTTAGAATGGTTCTTTTTGTAATCTTCCACAGCTTTCTTGAACTGCAAATCAGCGCCCATCTTTCATCATGCATGGTATATAAAGTTGCGGAAACAACCAATTGCAGTTCAACAAAGCTGTGGGAAACTACAAGGAGAGGCCAATGAGCAGAAGCCTGTCATGGGTTCAGAACCCGTCATGTTTATCATCCCATCTGTCTGTAAATTGTCATGGCAGACATAATTCAGTAGATCTTGGTCAGAAAGTTTTGCATTTGCTGATGTGGGTCTCGGAGCTAGGTTCTTCATGTGCATTTCTGCATGGATATAATTCTTTTATTTGTATGAATTATGCATGGTCTCACAGATCTGCAACAGATTACCAACTCGGAATTTGGCTACTTAAAATTGCGTTTACTCTTATGATGTTGCTTAATTTTTCTTTTCCAAGCACAACACAGTAGGACCTTTTTTTTTGGCAATTACCATCAAACAGAAACTTTTTTACTGGTAAAATTTTCAGGAGCAAGGCTGCCATGCCTCCAATTCCTCTTTTGTTTTCTCACTTCTGGTTGTTCATACTAGTTGATTCCTTGGTTTAAATTTTCATCTACATCCTTCTGTCATGTTAAAGTTTAGTTCAACAACTGTTTCGTGATTTAATTTAGCTCAGATCTGATCTTTTGGCATGTAAATGTTTGCTTTTGTTAGTGAGAGGAATTTACCGTATGTTGTGACTCACTTCTGAGATTTTATAACTCACCCATCTTTTCTGATGTTTACTTTCTATATATTTTCAAGTACCAGATACGGGAATTTATCCACTGACAGTCTTATCTCAGACCTGTGCCTTTTTCCCTATCAGTACTTGTTTCAGTGAAAAAAGACAACTGATAGCATAAAAGGAACATTCATATGCATCTCGAAGATTCATTTAGGTAGAGAAAAAAAGGCTATTTCCTTCAGAGATTTCGATCTTTTTTTTAAACCGTAGGTCACACTTTGGCCTTTTCCTTCAACCATGACGAGAGAAGTGGTTCTTACTTACCATGTAATTCTTAATGTAATTACAACTCAATTAAGGTATGATAACATCAGCCATCTGATAGCTTTTGAGGTTACATGTTTTCCCTTCTTCTTCTTTTTTCCCCTCTTGTAGGACATCTTTTCTTCATGGGACAGTGATCCCTTGTGACCAGAGCGTTTGTTGTGATTCATGCCTTGCATTCCGATGACGGCCGATATCCATAAATTGTGTTGTTTGTCGTATGTCGAACAATGAGTGAGGCATCACCAGTGTGGCTTCGCCGTACCCATGTGATACTGAATCACTTAGAAGATCTTGGGTTGTTCATTATATGAAAGTTCACAAACCAGTGCACACATGAATCTTCAACATGGATAGGCCCACAACAGTATATGAAGTTACATTTGTGCTTATTTTCGTGTTGTTGAAGAATATTCTTCTTTTTCCCGATCAGTTTGTAATTTTCTTTTGAGTTTGATGTTGAGAGATCCAGAGAAATGTATTGTAGGCATGTCTTCACATGCATCATCCGCAAATTTCTGAAATTTTCCAGAAAATCAGATTCTCTATCGTTTCATGCTGAATTCTGACAAAATTTATTGGAACTCAGTATGACTTTAAATCTTTATAGCCAATTACAATTACCTCATAGAGACTTCAAATCCAAAGTAAAATTGTACCCCTTTGTTTATGTAATTGTGCCTCTTCATTTGCTTCGTTTGGTTATCAATCCAACCTACCTTCGGCTTTTCACCCAAACTCTTGTGTGTAACCAGGGATTCATAATAAAAGACTACTATCCACATTAATTTACTTTCAACACATGCAGAAAGACATTGATAATTTGTACAGTAATGTGGGTAAAAATTATGACAATTTACAGAAAATATTCAAGATCCATGTCAGTATCAATTACCTGCAACAGACAACTCAAAGTAGCACAGAATTTGCAGAAGTTTGCTCAGATACGGTTTCCGAAGGAAAACAATGTTGAGTTAAAACATGAGAATGTGTCTTTTGCTACAATAATTATATACATCACGAATTGTATTGATTCTTGAATTACTTCTAAGTGGCATACACCTCCTCAAGTTACAAAACCAATTCTGAATAACTAACTTCTCTTCTTTCTAATTCAATTCCTGTTGATGCAAAGGGAAAAATGATGCTAACTTACAATTCAATCACCACAAGGTGAAATTTTCTTTCACCTTTAGGCAGATGTTCTAAGTTAAGGGTCACTAAGCCAGATGAAGAATCATAGCAGAATTCAATGCCTACTGAATCCACAGAACACTTCCTAGGCTTTGTGGACGAATAAGCGCCAAATTTTCCACATCCCTTCACTTCCATAAGAACAGAAGCAGTGGAGGTCATGTTATCCAATGCTTTCAGAAACGTCCCATTCGTCTTCCCCATAAACCCATCCCCTGCTCCATTGACATCATAAGTGAGTCCTTCAATTGCTCCTCCTGCATTGTACATCTGGACCAAGCCTAGTGGCGCAAAATTCAATCCTTGTGCTAAAACCTGTGCAATAACAGAAGAATTCAGCAACTATAATTGGTATCACTTAAACAAATCTGTAATCAAAATTGCTCAAAGAAACAGTGGTTGTTGATCAATAACCACATATCCTCAAATAGTCACTCTAGCCGCTTTATAAATCATGTTTTCTACTAGTTACCATTGAAAACAAAGCAACTTCAAGTCAACTCTTTCTGTAATTCAACTAGTTTCATTGATGACAATGGTAAGGAACAAGAGCAGTGGATGAGCAAACCTTGATGGGGGAGACAGTGAAGATGCCGTGCTCGAGCACCTTGAGGGAGACGGACATAGTGGAATTGCAAGGCAACACCATGAGATCCCCGTCTTCATGCCGATAGAAGACAGTATCACCATTCCAATCAGGTCCAGTGGCTGCCTCTGAGATGAGGTGGACATCGTTGCCTTTCACAGAGCATGTAAGGGCATTGGATCCAGTTTCGTGGAACATGTTCTTCTTCTCTACAGTACTCCAAGCAGCACCTTGGCAGTTGAACACGCCAAGGACTCCAGTGTATTTGTTCATATTCCATATCTTAAGCAGGCTATAGAGATCAATTGGTACATCAGTAATTCCAAGTATTGAACGATGGTGATATAAGGTTATGTGAAATTTGTTAGGTAGAGGTGGCCATGCTTAATTACCTGACACTGTCCCGAGCAGGGTCAGTAAAGAGGCAGTCTCTCGTAGGACGACCAGGGAGCCGTGCCCGTAGAATGGATCCATCAGGCAGCACTAGTTTGCGCAGCAATTCAAAATTGTGTTTTCCAGGTGCATCACTGTTTGAAAGCAATTTCAGCAAAAACACCAAATCAATACTAGTGAAAAATGTTGGCCTACAAAGATTACGTTGCATGTGGCTAAGAATTCATTACACATTGAGCCATTTGGACTACTGATAATATGGTGGATGAATTACCTGACATAAACGGGGCCTCCGCTGATAGCACGAGCAGATGCGTGGTAGTCTGCGGCGGGGTGAAGTGAATGGAACATGTCCCAGTCAGGCACCATGAATTCCCCAAGGAAGACACTGTTGTAGGCCACAGACGCGATGTGGATGGTGTGAGAGATTGGATCTCTGGGGTAAAAATCATCCGACGCTCTTACCACTGCTGTCTGCTTTGAGCTGTTTATTACAGTGGATTAGACCAAAAAACAGATAACACAATCAGTCATAACCATAAGGTCTTAACCAACAATTTAGAGCAGAGAAGAGATCCAAAAACAGAGATTGGAAGCAGCAATGGCTGATGAAGTCTTAAAAGCAACAGTGACAATAATCTGCAGTAGGTGACATCTAACTGTCGATAGTTTGGAAAACACAATTGGGATATCTGGATGTAATAATTCCACAGCACAAATTGTCATCTGAGCTCTACATAGACTACCATGATTGTTTCTTAAACAAAACATGTATGATTGATAAGGCATTGTGAAATTCCGATCGAATCTATATTTAAATGCTTAAACTTTTGTAACAAAGTAAGAATTAACCAAGAATATGAAGAATATTGAAGAGAAAGAGGAATGCAGAGACATACCAGTAAAGCGCATCAGTGTTGTGGCTCATGCAGGCGATAATGTTGTTGCCCGGGAAATTTTTCGCCACCGAGGCATCCAGGGCTTGGTGGTACTGCCTGGTGAGCTGCACCCTGCCACCGAGGTCGGCCCCGAGTGTCTCCAAGACACATTGCACATCCACCTTCACGCCGTCCACTCCAGCCGATGCTAAGTAAGCGTGTAGCTCGTCGTAGAATTGGAACACCTTCTTCGGATCCACGAGCCCGAGACCCTGCACTGTCAAGACATCCGTCTTCAGCCCTGGCTCATTCTGCATCATCGTCGGCGAGATCTTCGGATACTGCATTGCCGAATTGTAGTCCTCCATTGCTGCCACCCCGGGTTTCACACCTCCCCAGTAACCGGTAATCGCGTGCCAGACGTAAACGTACTTAAGGCCATACTTCTCCTTGGCAACGCCGACGATGTTCTTAATTCCCTCGGGGGCAATGCCAGTCTTAGTCTGGAATTTTGGGTTCTCTTTGATACCGGTGAGTCTCATCAACGTCGGCTTCTCGTCGGCATCGGAGCCATCGTGCTCATCTAGTCCAACAGATTGCCATCCATCATCAATTATGACAAATTTGGGGGGAGCGCCGCCAGACATTAGCGTGTCGATCCCTGACTCGACACCTTCTTGGGTGACATCCTGGTAGAAAGCATCCCAAGTGCACCACCCAAAGTAGTCCAATATCGGAGGGAGTCGCTTCTCGGCCCTCTGCCGGAATGAGTTCAGATGATGCTTCACGGCCCGGACACCGTCTGAAATGGCAGCAAAGGGGTCGGAGTTGGCAGAACCAATGAAAAGCAAATGGGAGAAGGCAGAAGCGCTGGTCTTGGCGTCACCGCTCTCGACGCAGAGCTCAAGTGCGTCATCGGAATTGCCTTGAATACAAGACCGGAATGGGCCCTCGACGAGCGGGAGAACTGCCGTGTACGCCATTTCCTCGCCGCTGCCGCCACCGAGCTCGAGGAGGAGGAATTGGGTCTCCAACGGAACATCCCTGCCGCGGTTTCCCATCTTCTGAGCCATCCACCACAGATTGAATCGGAAGCACGCCATGAACCTCAAATCTCTGCCCAAAATTGAATTTCGCACACAAATCAGAAACCAGAGAAGAGAAATTTAAACTGGGTCATTGTTAATATTTCCTAAAAGTTCAGAAACTTCATACCTTAAGGTTCCGAGGGAAACAACATGTCGACTCCTACATTCCCGAAAATCGGCACCAACGAACGCCCCACCGCCCGGTCCAGTGGCTGCAGTGGAGTTCACATTGGCCGGAACACCAGTAAGCACCGTGCGCCCATTGACCAGAACCTTCCCGTCCGCCGAGATCCGAACCACCGGCTTGATCGTCATGTTCTCCTCCTCCTCCTCCTCAGTTCGCCAAAGTTCCCGTTGATTTCTACGTTGCGGCTTCTTTCTCTCTTCCACAGGTTTCTCCTTAGAAATCGACCCCAACCCAGTTCCCTGCACACACCCAGACCACCAAACCCAACATCAAAATCCAATATTGGTGCCCGAATACTAATCGAAATCAAATCTCTCCCAGACCCAACCCCACCTTGCTGTCTCTAATACAGGGCAACGAATGGTACCAACGCCGCCTACGAAAACTACCACATGACCCAAACCATTAGCACCGAAAAACGAAACCAACCCAACACAAAAACGTAACAACAAAAAACAAGAAGAAAAAGGAGAACACACAGATGAGACCCGAGTTTGGAGGGGGAGTGAGGGAGGAAAAATGGACGGTGGGGATAATTTATGGTAGTTCTGGAGAGAAGTCCTGCACCGGTGCTACCCATCACTGCCCTTCTCCTCCTCTTTGGATTGGAGCCTGTGGTTGGATTTGCGAGGAGTTATGAAGAGTAGAGAAGGGAGAAACAGAGACACGTGAGATGGCTGGGAACCGGCACGTACGAAACAACACGTAAGGGCAGACGGGAAGAACAGAAGAAGTGGCCATGGAATGGCGGAAGGGAAGATCTGAGAGGGCGGTGTGTCGGATCCTAGTCATCTGCGGGTCCCACTTTGGTGAGTGGATAAGACGAGTTTGACTGCAAGTAATTTTTCATCTGATATTTTTTTCATGCTTTTACATAAGAATAGAGTTCTCTTTCAAATAGAAGTTTGGAGGAAAATCTAGATTTGGTTCATAACCACTCTTTCTTCCTCTCAAATCATTTCTTTTTTCGCTCTCTTTCAACAGAGCTCTCCTCATTTGATTTCCTCTTCCTTATCAGCTGCTTTTTTCGATTTCTTCATCTACTATTTCGGGTCGAGAAGAATTTTTTTTCTACAACTCTTGTTGTTTCATATATTGTAAGGTTTAACTGCTTAGAAGTTCTTTTTATTTTATTTATTGTAAATAATTATATCTATATTTTTGTTTGAAATGTTTTAAGTTAGTTGCATTGAATACAAACCCATTTAATATTTACTTAATGATTTTCTAGTTTATAAGGTTCGTTAGAGGTTAGTGTATTTTGGAATAAATGTATTATTATTTTCTTGTTGTATATCGACCTCAATCGTCATACACCTAATAAATCACATAAACTTTTTTTTAAAAACAAGACCCTAATTCAAATATCAAGCACATCAATAATAGTAATTAAAGCAAAACAACTAATCAAGACCCTTAATGTGTAACTGAGTGACTCCTTTATATGCTCTAGCAAGGAATCTATCTCCTAATCTGTACCTTGAAACATAAAACAAAATACACGTGAGTAACTACTAAAAATGTCACCCCATGCACGCTCACTAAGAAAACAAAGTCAAAAGTAATATAAGACAAAACCAAAACAAATTGGTGGAAAACCACCCCAATGTGGAAAACCCACGAATCTAAGGCTAACAACACATTATCGATGTTGAAAATCAAAACTATGGAAAAACGTGATGCACCAAAACACATGCATTTGTATCGCTACCCAATACTGAAATCCACGAAAAATCCAACTCGAAATCCACAACATTAAACAAAACCAACATCCCTAATATTGATGACCTAAAAAACTAATGAAAACCTCTGAATTCATGATGCATACGAGTTACAAAGATGTGTATCAAAAGGTCAATATAAACCAAAACCTACCAAAAGCATACATGTAAAATTTCATGACATGCATATTAAGCAACTCTACTCAATTTACCAAAACCAATTCTTAAATATCGAAGCTATAATGATCGAAGTACAAAAAAATATGATGCATCTTATAATAAAAGATGCATCCAACATTCTGCCAATTTATTGAAAACTCAACGTAGCACAGAGCATTCAATTTTCTCTAAGCAATACAAAATATTTTCTAAGCAATTCTCTCTAAGCATTCAATTCTCCGAACCCCACATATTCAATGTGTAGATCAAACAGCTAATAGTGTTAGAATACTCTATTGCATACTATAACGTCTCCAATTTCTATAATAATTTAAATAAATTAAATTACAGGAAATTAAAGCTAAACAGTAATATCTAAACAACTAGGAATCTATGTGTGCGGCTACGAGACTCCGGACTATGTGAACTAAATGCCATTACACGCTCGCCTGCACCTGAAGCCTAAAAAATACCACAGAGAAAACAGCGTGAGTGACAAAAGTCACCCACCATCTATTCCAGAAAAACTACAAGTGGCAACTATACTTAATAGTTTACCAAATAGTTTTAATATAGTGACTACAATAATGAGATCTACTTCATCCTTTCAACTCTCAGAACTACCAACAAAGCTGGGAACTTAGTAAGAAATTATTACTAGCTGTCGAAAGGAAGAGTTAAATATGGAAGAAGTTAATTTACACATTAGAAGTCCAAGAAAGACAAAGACTAGAATAAAAGGATTGGATTGAATAAAATGCAGTTTAAAAACCAATCATAGTTAAATAAGTGATGTGTCTTATTTAATTACCGCAAGTGTACGGCATACTACGTAGTACGTGGTAAATACGGGTCGAATCCTACAGAGAAAACTGTTTTAGAATCAAAGATTTATTATCAGTTATTGAAAACAATGAGTTGAGAAAGTTGATATGAAAAGGAAAATCTAACACTAGACTATTAGAATGCTATCCAATGAATGAAAACCTAGGGTGTCGAATCCATTTATATAGAATTGAGAATGCATGATCATGTTTACTCCCTTCCATTTTTGTTTATCTAAATAACTTGATTAATGATTCTTATGTTAACAAGTATAATCTATATGCAATGTACCATGTAGGATACTTAGACTTCTCTAGAGGAGGTGAATAGAGAATCTCCGGTTTTAGTTGATTTTTAACTTTCTATAAGCAAATAACAAAAAACAATAAGAAGCAATCACACAATAAAAGAAAAACAAGTACTCAGAGAAGAGATTTATAGTGGTTCAGTCAACCCCGGCCTAGTCCACTTCTCAAATTCTCTACTTGAGATTTTCCCTTTCTTATTTAATATCAACAAATTACAAGTAACAATTACCTTACTTGTTACCTCAACCGGCGATCCCCTCTCCCACCTAGAGAAGAACTTAATGAACCTTGATTACAATAGTAGCTCTTACAAATGCTTATGATCTCTCAACACTTGTCAAACTTAATACAATGAGAATGAAAGCTCAAGATGACTAGGGAGGATGCAACAGATATGATTTTAACTCAAGACTTGGAATCCTAGAAGTATGATAGCTGTGTATGCTTGTTGTGTGTGACCGTGCCCAGCCCAGGGAGATCCGGTGGGGGGTCGAGCCAGAGGAAGGAGGCCACAGCCATGCCAAGATGGCGAAGGTGGGAGATGGGATAAAACGGAAAGGAAAAGGAGTCATCACCTAGACTTTTTAGGGAAAGACGAGGAAAACCACAAACAAATCACAAAAGTGAATGAATGAGATGCAAACATGAAGGTCAGATGTCTACTAATCAGAGGATGGGTAAGGATTCCTATTACGCACGGAGAAGGTGTTAGGCACCCCCGTACGTCCGAGAAACTCGGTCTTTCTAGTTTGAGTCGCTTGCTAGAGGCTGAATGAATGTCTGTTGTGCCTAGATTGTCTTCTAATCATGCTGATATAAATGCCAACGCAAGACTGGATGGATGTGTAAGAGGGTACACGAAAACTGCGAAGAAATCCTCGTGAAATGATGAAATCACAAAGTATGACACAACAAAGAAAATCACATGAAATGACGAGGTTTTTGGCAAGAAGGACTCCGAAAATCATACAGGTCTCAAGAATGTAAAAAATGCAACTGACCCAAATCGTTAGAATCAAAGAAAGTATCGCAGAAATCATGGTGGAAAAACTGGAAAGAAGTCCGTCCACGTAAAACAGGAAAACTGTGACATGTGAAGAAATTCACGTAAAATGATGATGTTTTTGTAAAGAATGGTTATGAAAATTATAATGAGGTCAAGGGGATAAAAAATACAACAGATCCAAATCATTAGAAATGCAGAAAATACCAAAGATATCCAAACGGAAAAATTGCAAAGAAATCTACATAAACTAGGCAAATGGAGAGATGAGAAGAAAATCACATAAAATGACGATGTTTTTGTAAAGAATAGTCTAGAAAACAATACTGAGGTCAAAAAGATATAAATGAGGTCAACCCGAGTCATCGAAATCGTGAAAAAGGTCGTGAAAATCAAAAAGAAAAATAATCCATGGTGGGGCCAATGTCAACCTTCAAGTCTATTAATATATGCCCTCAGACAATGAAATCCAAATCAAATCGAAAAAATCCAAAAACATGGAATAAAGATAGTCAAATCAAATATTCAACAAAGGAATCTGAAGACATGTGGGAGAAAAATCCATGGAAGAATGCATGAAATGCGAACTATGTAGAATGCATGAAAATGTACCTAAATGGGTAAAAGATGCTAAGGAATGTTATGGGCAGAGATTATGCATGTCTTGGTGCAATAATTGACATACATGTGCAAGAATTGATGACATAAGGGCAATTTGGTCATTTCAGTGGTTAAATGTGATAAATGTATGCATGAGGATAATGCATGGTCTAAGGTATGCCAAAATGTATAAAAAATGTCAAGAAAAAGAAAACAAGCAAAAGAAAAGGTCTTGAAACAATAAAACAATGTAAAAACAATAAAGGACGAGTATAGGAAACATAACGTAAAATTCACAAAAAAGGATGAAATCTAGATTAAAATTCATTCAGAAACTTCTACTCTAGTGAACAGATGATGGATCAAAGGAAAATGTGACAATGGGATGTGAGAATTGTACTTAGATAATTCCCTGAAAACTCAGGGTCTAATGTGCAAAATTCACAGAAAGAGAAAGTTCATGGTTAAAAATGTGTTTAAAAAGTCTTATCTTTATGCTAGGATGTAAAATTTAAAGAAAATGTGGCTATGTGATGTGACATGTGTGAAAATTATACTTTTGGTAATTTCTTGAAAACCTAGGGTTTACTATGCAAAATTCCCACATAGGGTGCAATCTGACAAAAATGTGAAATCAGATGTTCATTTATATTTGAAACATGGGTTTTTGATGAAAACTTTATTCAAGTGGGGATTTACAAGCACAAGTGATCAATAAATGTGAAACATATTAAAATGTAATTTTAAATGCAATAAAAACTATCATAATGATTTAAGAAAGTTTTAGGGACCTAGATGTAAATTTTCCTGCCTAAAAACATTATAGTTGAATTCAAAGACTGATTTGCAAAATTTTAAGACCAAAATGTGATAAAACTTATGTTTTTTACATGATCAGTGTAATTATGGATAACTTTAAGGTCAAAAATGCAAATTGTACAAAGGAAACTCTTTTCAAAAAAATCTAGGGGCAAAATGCAAAATCTTTGGACTTAAATGCAAAGAAAACATGATCTCAGGGGTTTAAGTGTGATAAAACATGTATGAATAGGACTGAAAATGCAATTAAAAGTTAAATAAGGCAAAATGTGCAATATTCACAATACACTTTTAAATTAAGAAAACTCAGGGGTCACAAAATAAATTTTCAGGACTCATTTGCAAAGAAAACATGAATATAGGGGTCTAATTGTGAAGAAACAACAATATATGGAACTAAAAATGAAATTAAAATTTAAGTAGGACAAATCATGTAATATTTACAAAAATAATAAAGGAATGAAACTTATTTAAATCTTTGGGGGTTTAAACAAAAAATCACAGGACATGAGTGTAATAAAAAAGAACCCAAAAGTAATAAAAAAGGACCTTGATGTAAGAAAGGACCTAGATGTAAGGAAAAAGGACTTGGATGCAAGAAAAAAAGGACCTGAAAAAATTCTAGGGACCTATATGTGACGATAATCAGGACCTATGTGTAATTATAAAAAACTAAAAAAAATTGCCTAAATCTATGTGTTTCGAAGATCGCCGGCGGATCGCCGACGATCCTGCTCTGGGGCGAACTCCTGCGGGCTTGTGAAGGCGGCACAGCGGCATGAAAGTGGTGGCGATTGTTGGAGGAACTTGAGGGCTTCACGGTGAGCACCTTTAGGGATGTGGGCTGGACTAGGGAGGCCTGAGAGGCCTCCCCCACCTCGGGCTCCGGCAAGCAGCGTGGGGACGACGACGGCAACTCGACGACAACGTTGCAGCGACGGTGAGCGACATCCATGGGCTAAGGGAGCTCCAGGAGGCCATCACGAGCTTTCCAGTGGCTTCGGGGAGCGAGGAGGGCTACTAGAGGCCTCCTCCCGTTCGACCGGAGAAAGCGGCGGTAGGCTCCGGCGATCATCGAAAACCGTCAGTGGAGGTTCGAAAGAAGGCTGTAGCTGTTGAGTGAGGATCGGAAGGAGGTGAGGCGCCTCCTGGATGCTGTGCGGAGGTCTGGGGACCCTCAGACCACCCCTCCCGCTAGGTTCTCTGGCGTCGACTTCGGTCATCTTCCACGGCAACGTCGAACGGTGCTCCATCTGTCTGGGCTTCCGCGAGGCTAACGAAGGGCACGGGGAGCAAGGAGGGATGCCTACGAGTGTTCCTAGATGATTATTTCTAAGTGTGACCGTGCCAGACCCGGAGTGAGGCGGGAAAGGGATCACAGCCATGCCAATGGATGGCGAAGGCGCAAGGACAAGAAGAAAAAGAAAAGGAGTCGCTACCTGGTCTTTTAAGGGAAAGACGAGGAAAACCACAAAAGGATGAATGCATGCATGAGATGCAGATAGGAAGGCTGGATGTCTGCTAACCAGAGGATGGGTAAGGATTCCTATTACGCATGGGGAAGGTGTTAGGCACCCCCGTACGCCTGAGAAACTCGGTCTTTCTAGTCCTAATGCTTGCTAAGGGTTTGATGAATGTGTGTTTGCTTATTCTACATGCTTATGCAAGAATGTGATTGAAATCAT
>JAMKQA010009250.1:0-16157 GCA_024699735.1 Posidonia australis | reverse complement strand
AGAGGTAATTTTTATTTATATTAAATTTCAGATGTTTTTTTTGTTGTACATGTGAGGATTAACATATATATTATTGATTAATGTTAAATCTAGGTGGAATGGACTCTGTGATCTTTTTTCCACAGACGTAGAGTTCCAAAAGAGGTCCATGGCTGAGATGTCAAACCGTGGAAAGTAAGAAATTCGTTCTACGAGCGAATCAAGAAGCCACAACGATCTTTGAGCTGAGTTGGTAAGGATATTTTTATATTAATTTACTTATTTACAACTACAATATAATGCAAGTTAATGCTTTCGTATAAAATTCTAGTTTATGTATATCAGTTTATTAGTTCTTGCCCTTAGTTTTGTGACCTTCTTTATATATGTCTGATTTTTAATATTTTCACTTCATAAAATTCTAGTTAAGATGAGTTTCTAATCTCAACATTTTCTGTTCACTGTTTTCTAGCAATTTTAAGCAATAGTTGCATGTGATTACTAAAGAGACATTTGATTGAAATCCTTATCTATAATATCCTGTGGCAATTTTCTGGCTTTCTTTAGCATCATCAGCTTGTGATACCTATTTTCTGTACATACTAGCAATTTTCACTAAAAGTGCGTTGATTGAACTACCATGCCTTTCATGAGTTGTTTTACTCATACAAACCATTTAATATATAGTATAGTTAAGAGACAATGAGGGATATTCATACCCTGTACTAGAAGTTCATATGGAACCATGAAGCAGTTCGTTTTCACTTTTGTCATCCAATATATAGTTAGTAGGTGAGTTTCTTTTGTCATCTTCCATAGGATAGCATAAATCACTTGAATTATAAGAACCATAATAGACTTAATTCACTTTGTAAGTGCATGCTGATAATTCCTTAATAAAGTAACGATTAGCTAAGCTTGTTTATCTTACTTGGTTTTCATTTACAATTAATTCTAGCTTGCACGACACCATAATAATAATTGTCTTTTTGGTTATGTTTGGATCTTGCCCATTGTTCTTGTGTATCTTGGCTTTTGTTTGAATGCAACAATCATCGTTATGGATAATTCCATTTTCGTGCAAATTACTGGTTTGTTTTTATCTTTTTCCCTTTTTGCTATCTAATGTCATGTTCCCAATCACTTAGTTAGATGGTAAAGACTGTTGCCATGCAAGAGGTTGGGGATTTGAACCTCATGGACGTCAGCCTGTGGTTTCTGGTACAAAAATATTATATGATTCTTGAGGGACTTTCTAGTAATTCTCTGTTAGTGTTGCTTGAAAATGGTATGTCCATGATCCTAGTCTGAGTCATAAACAATACCATATTTTTTTGGTAATCGGTAGTTGTAATTCTCTGTTAGTAGTTGTATTTCATAAACAATACCATATTCTCCAATCTCAAAACATCTATCACTAAACTTGCCGAGTTTCCTTTAAATATTCAATACTTACACACTTGGAAATCTGTCCCAAATTTGTGCTCAAGCAATTTTACACAAGTAGCTCTTCGGAATGTGAAATCACAAGTAGGTGGAGCAGCCATTTTGTATAAAAACTAAGTGATGAGGGGACAAGCATGTTTAGGTACATGGGAACAATATATGGTAATCTCAGTAAACAACTTAAGTTTATTGAAATTTTTTGTGCTTTTCATTTAGACCTTCAATAGTTGAGTGATAGATAAATGTCAAGCTGGCAGTTTAGAAAAAGCAATAAAGATATCCCTTGACTACGAGCAGGCCTGCTAATTGTGCCGAATTTACGTGAATTTACCCAAGCTTTAAGATTTGCTTTATCTTGATTAAAAATTATTGTTTTTAGTTTGATTTAATTAAGCGTATGCTTTGAACTCAAGGATGATTGCCAACTTCGGCAGGTCCTGCTGTTAAAATAGCTATGGTGCAAATGGTTCTGGTTTACTAGCAAATATAATTAATATTTATTCATATACATTCAATTAAGATAACCATGTTATAGACCACCAATCATACTTATGAGCACCATGTGTTAAATTTTTGTGTAATGAATAAAATAAATTGCATGGATTTGCTTAGCACGCAAAACTCACTATCACATTAGAACCCTTACAACTGAGTCAGTTCGACTATTTGACTTGTTTATTGGGATAAGATGTAAGCTATAAGCATCTTTCATTTGTCTTAGAGTGTGAGTAATGTTAAGCCATAACTTAAATATTTTATTTGGCAACTTTAATCATGACTTCGGTAGTTGTTTTTATTTTAAAATTCAAACAATTCATTTTTTACTAAAATAATATGTTTTCTATTCGTGGAATCGCACATTTAGTCAAAGAACATGCAAGTTTTTTTTCTTGAAATTTAATATTGCTTTCAGTAGATGCACATGCTTGAATACTTTTCCCCAACAAATTGCCTCAACAACAATTTGCTATGTTTTTTGGAACATATTTTTTTTGGACTGTGGCCTTACATTACTGTAATATCTCATACATTACTATGTTTTTCTTATCGAGCTTTAAACCGACGAAATACATATTAAACTTTTACCAAAAAAAAAACAATTTGCTATGCTTTTGTATTTACTCTTGTTGTTAAGATTGGAGATTCTTTTTTCTACCTTGTCTTCAGAGGCAAGGTACTGAAAGAAGCAGATAATATTATGTATATTATGTAGATCAACCATGCCAATCTTCTGCGTGGATTGAATGTGTAAAACAAAAGTCACAAATGTTACGTCATACTACTACTAACTAAAATCCAACTTAACATGGCCTACCCAACTAAAATCCACTAATCAAGTAAACATGTTCAATTCACATTTATTATTATTTAAGTGTATTAAATCAAAGATAAACACCAAAAATGGCATACTAATTAATTGTTATTAACCATGATAAAATAGGAAAACTAAAGTTCAAGTTGTCACACAGAGATCTGCCTCCAAAGTTTTGTCTACCGTACACTTCCACATCTCACGTTATGTAGCAACGAGGATGAAAGGAGTAAACATTTTCATTTTTTTTTTAGCGTTATTACATATGCATATGGGGAGCAACTCTAGGCCAATATTATTGGCCAATATTATTCGTACTTGTTCAAGTTATTTAGTTTTTATTCATAAAGTTATTTACTACATGTAGCTTAATCTAGATTTTCTTTTTAATTTTTGAAAGAATGAAGCCCACTGATCCCAAGGTAATTTTAACCTCTGGTTAATTAGTTCACTTGAATCTCACAGGTTTTTACAGTGTAAAATTTTTGTGGCTGCTGAATGCAGCTTTCTATGTTGATTGTCTTTATCTTATCAACACTTGGACACCCCATTTTTTGTGTCACCTGCTGCGTGACGGGGAATTTTTGTAATATTCTGATAGACAAAAACATTATGACTTAATGAGTTTGTAACTTTGATGATATTAAAAGAAATACTAATACCGTTAACAAAAAAAAAAAGATGAAATCTACTCACATTGTACGAGGACACTACTCGACAATATCCTATCGTTAAAGTATTGGTCGAGTGAACTGAAAATCCACACCAAATTAATATCTATATCTCTCTAAAGACATCTTATCAACTAATAAAAGCAAATCGATGAATGTCGATTACAACAAGATTGATAAACAGGAAAGTATCAATATTCGTATACCCTCAAATCCACATATTGAGCCACCGTAAATGATTTCCTATTTCAAGAAACAACCAATGAAAATCATATATGAATACACACAATTCTATCTGAACACAAGATAAAGATGTTATTGTAATGCAAACATCCAAATAGCATCCTTCATTTAATAAAAACATTGTTGTAATGCCAAGGTACCGCTGAAGTTAAAAAAACCTATGCCATTCTCCTTGAATGGGCGTGGACTGGCTACCCACAAAATTTATAGCAAGATTAAATAGTAGTAATAGGACGAACGACGTAAGACTTTAACAAGTTATGTTGTTGGTACCCAAATATATTACAACAAATAAGGGCTTAAATACGCATCATTACCGTTGCTGGTGAAAAAGAGGAAGTCGGTGCTTTCTCCTCTGGTACGTTTTTGTAAAGATAACAATCGCTGTTTCAAATGTAGTTTGAGGGGTCATATGCAGAGTGCATGTAGATTTTCGAGTCACTGTTACCGTTGCAAAGCAGCGACTCACTCCATTGACATCTGCAAATTTTTTTCAGGAACCTTCTCGACAAAACATGACTGGATCTTCGCCTCAGAATCCCATTACGATATACCCATCAGATGCATCTTGCGAGCTTACTTTGCACTATGCTCGGTATGCAATAGTTACTGACCATGCTTCCCATCTCACTGTTGACATTCTTTTACAACATATTGTTAGCAACTGGCGTTCCCATGCCAAAATAGAGGTATCAGATTTTGCCCCTGGAAAGTTATTGCTTAAATTCCCTTCCATTAAGTTCAAAAACGACATACTTGGTCGTTTTGGTTCTTCCCTGCAATCCCTATCTGCTTCCTTTGTTCATTGGACGCCTAGTTCCAATGCTGTTTTTAGTTTAAAAGAGGAGGGAATTTGGATCCGTCTGGAAGGAATCCCCCATCATCTCTGGAGTACTGATGTCTTTCATAGACTTGTCTCGGACTTTGCTGAATTGCTAGAGGTTGATCTGACCATAGACAGGGTCAAATTCCTTGGTTATTCTAGGATAAGGATTAAACTTCTTCCTGGCAAAGAGATACCAGATGTCAGATTCTTCGCTTATGGTAAAACCGTTTATCCAATAAAATATCGACACAGTTGGGACTTATGTGCTTCTTCCACCCCTACACAAGCGAGTTTCCCTGCCTGGCCCAAACAAGCTCCCCCAACATCTAGGAGCCTTCAGTCCACTAGAAAACCATTCAAAAATTACAGAGGATGGCGTGGCCCTAATTCTGGGAAAAATACCTCCATTCCCAAAACCCAACATAAGTCTGGGAAGCATGTCTAGAAAAGGCCCTCCTTCTCTTCACCACCCCCTTCTTCTTCTGAGGGGTTACTTCCTACGCCAGCAGTGGGTAATATTACATCTACCACCTCTGACCTGGTAATGACAGTTGCCACACCCTCTACTTGCAACCTTGCTGACAGTTCTAATGCTACATCCACCTAGGTGGAGACAGAATTTAAGGCCAGAAACTTCTCCTTGGTCAAATTCAGAAAGATTATGACCATTTATGATTATTTGGATCAAGAGAACACTGGTGCTACTACACCTGAAAAGCCATCTTCAAGGCCTCCTACCCCAATCCATGCGCCTGGTGAGTCTGTACGCCCTTCTGTTGAATACACTAATACTTTTAGTTACAATTTGGCTTCTAATTGCTCAATAAATTTGAATAGTGGCATTGTATCTCCTAGGGTCAACAGGGAGTCAACTCTCTTCGATCCATTGAGATGGGAATCATATGAACAATTCCAGATATTTTGTAGGAATATTGGCATCTCCTTATCCTCTAGGGAAGATTCTATTACCTTTTTTAATCTTGTTAGATTGGATCAGGGCAAAAAAGTTGTTAATCTTGATGATCCTAATGGGTTGGGATCTTCGTTTTAATTGATAAATATTTTTAATGATTATTGCAGTATGGAATATAAGAGGTTTGGGCTCAAGAAATAAGGAGAGAGCACTTAAAGAATTTATCATTTCCAATAAATGTGATTTGTTATAATCAGTGAAACAAAAAAAGAGGACTATTCTGTGGGTCTTTTAAGATTTCTGGGTGGCAAAAAAATCAATGCATGGTCCTCAACACCATCCTTTGAGGCTTCAGGGGGCATTCTGATAGGTTGAGACAATAGACTTTTTAAGGCTATTAGCTGCACCCCTGCCTGCTTCAGTCTCACTATTAATTTTGAGAGTATAGACTCTAGCCTCATTTGGTGACTCACGGGAGTGTATGGACCCTGTGATCATAGTCTGAAAACATTATTTATGGATCAATTATATCACATTAACTCTTATGTGAATGATTCATGGATTTTGGGGGGTGATTTCAATATTACTAGATTTCCTAGTGAGCATTCCTCCCATATTAATACCAATTGTCACATGGATAGCTTTAATGGATTCATTAACCAATTGGCTCTTATAGACCTTTCTCCAAACAACTTCTCTTACACTTGGTCTAATTTCCAGGAGAACCCAACTTTGGTAAAGCTAGATCGTTTCCTCATTTCTCCTGGTTGGTCAGGAAATTTTCCTGATGCATTGTGTATTGGTAGAGCAAGGATCATCTCTGATCACATCCCAATTTTACTTGACACGGTGGCTCCTAATTGGGGTCCCCACCCATTTAGGTTTTATAAATCTTGGCTTTTATATGATGGACTTGAACTACAAATTAAAGAATTCTAGGTACAGAATGGCTACCAACTATCCATGTGCACTCTAGTCTCACTGTTTAGTTTTAAACTGAAGAAACTAAAATCTTTCATTAAACAATGGATTACACTTATAAAGGGGATCAGAGCTAGCAGACTTAGAACTATTGAGGCTCAAGTTATGGATTTAGATATCCTAGTTGAAAACTGTGTTAACATTAATTGGGCTCAGAAAAAGGAGCTGAGGCTTGAACATCTGGATTTACTTAAAGAACAAGAGCTGTATTGAAGGCAAAAGTCCAGGGTTTTGTGGTTGAAGGAGGGAGATCTTAATACCTCCTTCTTTCACAATATGGTCAAAAGTCATAGAAGGACAAATTCCATATCTTCATTATTAATTAATAACAACATTTGCTTCTCTCAGAGGGAGATTAGCAGAGTGATAGAGGAGCATTTCACTTTGCTCTTCAATAGGGGCCCCAGTCCTCACCACAATCTATGTTGGGACACCCTAATTGATACTAAAATACCAACTCCTGATTTGTTAGAGGTTCCTTTTGAGGAAGATGAGATAAAAGCTTTTGTCTTCAATTTGGCTGGAGAAAAATCTCCAGGTCCTGATGGCTTTCCTATGCTCTTTTTTCAACAATTCTGGGAGGTGCTGAAGCATGATATTACATCTGTATTTCAATCCTTCTATGCTGCCTATGACCCCAACTTTCTGGCTCCAATCAATCAGACCTTTCTGGCACTCATTCCTAAAAGAGTGGGTGCTAATAGAATTAAGGAATTTAGACCCATTAACCTAGTAAACAGTCTTTACAAAATTATTACCAAAACTTTGGTTGCTAGATTGGCTCCTATGTTGCATAAGGTGATGGATTCTTCCCAGTATGCCTTTCTACCTGGGAGATCCATTGTGGATTGTTTATTAGTTGCTCAAGAAACACTACATTATATGCAAACATATAAAATCAAGGGTTATATATTGAAAATTGATTTTGAGAAAGCTTTTGACAACATCAAATAGAATTTTCTGTTAGATTCTTTAGCTAGATTGGGATTCGGGGATAGATGGATCTCATGAATCCATATGTGCATATCCTCTGCTAAGTTCTCTGTACTGGTTAATGGTACCCCCAAAGGATTCTTTGGGGCAGCCAATGGATTAAGACAGGGTGATCCTTTATCCCCCCTGTTATTTATCATTCCTTCTAATGTCCTAAATGCCATGTTGCAGACTGCAAGGAGGAACAACTTGATTTCTGGGATTACCTTCCCTCATGGTGGTCCCTCTATAATTAATCTACAATATGCAGATGATACCTTGCTTTTTTTGCCTGATAATACTGAATACCTGATTAATATCAAAAGAATCCTATGCTGTTTTCAGACTTGTTCTGGGTTAAAAATTAATTTTTCTAAATCCTCATTGTCTGGTGTGGGGGTTTCCCAGGAAGAATTACTGTCCTCTTGTGATATTATGGGTTGTGTCAAGGCTGACCTCCCCATCAGCTACTTAGGTCTGCCTTTGCATTATAAAATAACAAATTGCACTAGTTGGGCTCCTGTGATTGAGAAAGTTACCAATAAACTTTCATCCGGGAAGGCCAGGTAGTTATCTTTAAGGGGAAGGTTAGTTTTGGTCAATGCGGTTTTATCAGCAATACCTACATACTTTATGTTTGTGCTTCACATGCCCATGAAGATAGAGAAAAAACTGGATAGTTTAAGAAGCAATTTTTTATGGAATTCCAATTCTTCTACAAAAAAAGGCATACACCTTATCAGATGGTCCAATATCTGTAGGAGCAAGAAAGAAAATGGTTAGGGGATCAAAAATCTGAGGAGCTTTGGTGCAGCTCTTAAAACTAAACTAAGTTGGCAATTTTGTTTAGCACTCCTGTTTGGAAATCTCTCATTCAGGCTAAATATTTACACAAGGGCCCTGGGACTATTTTGAATAACTTCTCATCCACCTGCTCTCCCTTATGGAGACATATCAAAAAAGGATTCAATTTTTTCACTTGCTTCTCTAAGGTTACAGTGGGTAATGGTTCTAATACTATTTTTTGGAGACAATCATGACACAATGACACTCCTCTGTGTTTATTGTTCCCTGAATTATATAGTATTGCTAGATTTAAAAAGGCCTCAATCAAAAGAACTATGCAGTTGTTTAATAGGGATTTCAACAGATTGTTTCATGCATTCCACTGTGATATCTGCAATTCCAACTTGCTTCAATTACAGTTGGAAGGTTTTATTAGTATTGTGCAGTCTTTATCTTTGAACTCTAGTGAGGATGAATTTCACTGGACTCCCTCAAATACTAACACCTTCACAATGAAAGCTGCCTATAATCTTATAAATGATGGAGGATTGCGCAATGTCTTTTTCAAAAGTATTTGGAGAAGTTACTCCTCCCTAAAGGTTAAGTTATTTGCATGGTTAACCATTCAAAATAGGAACTTACCAAAAGAAAACTTATTGAAAAGAGCATGGACTGGGTCCCCATTATGTATTTTTTGTTCTGTTAGCATTGAAAGTAATACGCATTGTTTCTTCACTGTTCTTTTGCTAGGGAAATTTGGAGGTTCTTCTTGAACTCCCAACTACACCTTGGTTTTTTATCAGTTGCTGATTTATTCCTCTCCACCCCTGATCTTAAGTATTACTTGTTTTTCACTGGATGGACTTTGTTACTCCAAATCATTCTCTGGTTGATTTAGAGAGAGAGAAATTGCAGGATCTTTCGCAATATTTCTAAGTCAGCTTTTGGGATTATTACTGGTATTATGTATTTGATGAAATTTTGAGTGGTAAATCTTGTACCAGGTTTCGAGAAAGAAGAAATGTTGCAGTTTGTTACTGCAATGACACCACATTCCGAGGAGTCTCTTGCTGCACCACCTTCAATTCCTTCCTCCCATGCATCATCAGGAGAGGCAGCCCAGGATGCCATGAATGAATGACTGAATGAAGTTGGCCCATAAAGACATATAGAAAAATAGATTTTTTGATACAATACTTCTTTGTCCCATTTTTGATAAATATTCTGAACAATATGGTGACTTATATAGAACAATATGGTTTTTTGAGGATTGCACAGCCGAAGGATCTGTAATATTACTGAACTTTATATTTCTTATCTGACATTGATACCGAAGAAATAATATCTATCTCAACCGTTAACAAAAAAGAAATACGCATCATTACCCACATACAAACTACAGCAAGAGTCCTAGCACAATTGAAAAAATCTGGAGATCACTTCTATGCAAATGCAAGAGCGGAGTGTAACAGTGAGCCATACAATGAAAAGAGCGATGATGATACATAAATAATAACACGATCCCTGCTGCGACGCACGTTCCACTTCTTGCTCATTTCTGACATTTATTCAGGAGTGATTCTGTTCGTCTCTACGCGTCCCGCGTTGAAATCCTACTGTTTGAGCGATCGATCATCACGCCGCTTCCTCAATTCCTCTACATTCCTTGTGCCTTTTTGATGTACTCACATCTTGAAAATGCCATGCCCACCTGCGTGGCCGCGTCCACTTTAATATTCTCGTAATCCTTCAATCCTAGAAGAGGGAGGCACCTCTTCAACTCTGGATAAAAGTAACAATTTATAAATTAATCGCATATGAGACACACTTTTGAATGGAATCACAAAATAGGAAAATTTTCTAAACTGCTACGGTCCAGACACATGTGGGTGTAGACCCCACAATAGAAAATTAAATTAATTGAAAACCAAAAATGAAGGAAAAATAAGAAAATGTTTGAAAATTGTACATAACACCCCAGAAAAATCTGAAAAATAACTGAAAATTGAAAGAAAAAAATAACTACGGGTCTCAAAAATTCTATTGGGATATAGACCACAATGTTGTAAAATGTTAGACTGTGGTCAACGAAGACCATAATTGAGAAACGGCTGATGATGATAGCGTCGGAATTTACAGGACCGTTTTAGAGCGGAGGGTTGTAACGGACAAGGTATGCTCCCTGTATAAAGAGATTATGTTAATGTTTTAGACATACCAAGGAAAAGATTATCCTCACCTATATACCTCACCCACTAGAGTCCGAAAGCGTCGCTGCTCCACCGCTATGTTCGTCGTCGCCACTGCCACTGCTGCATCAACAACTGGTATCAGAGCCACCGTTTCCCCCTACGCGCACTCCTGTTTTCCCCCTTGCACGCATGCTCACCGACGACCCTACACGATCGTCCGCCCCTCTCCATCGTCCCCCTCTTGCTCCGCCCCGCACAAGCACCCTTGCGCTCTCCTCTGCGCTTGTCGACGCCCTCGTGCCGTTTGGCCGTCTGTTCTCATGCTTGGCTCACCACCCGTCCACCATGACCCCTAGTCATACTCCTTCGCCTTGCCCGATCGCCGCCTTCCGCCTCGCTTGCTCCTCCTCGTGCTGTCGGTCCTCCATGCCATCGCCAGCTGCAACAGGGGAGCCCTGTGCCGTCCTCGTCCACTCCTGCAGGCCACCTCCCTAGCACGCACTACATATCCACAGGGCCTCCCTCGCGATCTGGCCATTTCCTACGCCCGAATGGTTCCCCCCTCTCACATAGTTTTCCTCCCCTCTCAATCTGTTGGTTTACTGATTTGCATCACTTTTTTTTTTTGTTTCATTCGCTTGTTTCTCTAGATTATTTAAGGCAATAGCATTGCAAGTTAACTGCGTAGCATCTCAAAGTTTTCATTATTTAATTATCCTCTTATAAATCTGTTGCACTTTCTGACTTTTGGCAATACGTGAATCATTATTTTAATTGGGTTTACGTGAATCATTATTGGGTTACATCCTGTTTCGTTGGTTCATTTGGTTTGCATGTTATTTTGTTTACTGGTTTGCAGTTTTATGGTTTATTTAACATGCATGTTATCCCAGATCAACAGCTATTGTTCTCGATTACAATTTTGTGTTTCTTTTAGTTTTATTTTACAAGAATTAAAAGTTTGTGTTGATTATTATTGCATTTAGTAGATTAATTTTATTTTTAATTATCATTTTATTTGATATTGATATTTATTTAAAAAAATAATAAAAATAAATAAATAAATAAATAACTTGTTTATTATTATTATAATATATTTATTAGATCTCTTGCTCATATTAATAAATAGGTTGCATGCTTTATTAAAAGGTTATTATTTCAAATTGAATATATTGCATGATTCAATTGCTCATTAAAATCAAATGTTATAAAATGAAATTGGAAATTTGTATAATTTCTCGAATTAGACATTAATTGAAAGTCTATTTTTGCGAATCAATTTACTTATTGAAATTTTTTTGACTAAATAGGAATATTATAGAATTTGATCTTGAAATTGCGAATATTCCTAAAATTAGAAGTTTATTGGAATTTTATTGAAATTGTAAGTTAGTATATTGTGGAAATTTTAATTTTGGAAATTATATTTCATTGAAGATTTGAATTATGGCTACCAAATTGATTACCATCGAGTTGGCAAAAGTTGAAAAATTGAATGGGGTTAACTATAAGACGTGGCATAGAAAAATAAGTTATGCACTAGTATATGATAATCTAGAACATGTTATTGAATCTAATCCTCTAGAAATAATTGCAGACAATTCTGAAGCGGAAGTTAAATAATTAAAAAAAATGAAAAATAGAATATAAGAAAGCTAAGAGTCTTATGTTCATGTCTATGGAGGATAGTTTAATAAAGTATTTTGAAACATACCACACTACATACACTTTGTGGAATGTCTTGAAAGAGAAATATAACAAAACAACTGAAATGAATACACAACTTCTCATTCAGAAATATAACTCTAATACAATGCTTGAGGAACAAAATGTAGTGAAACATGTTAATAATATGATTGTCATAGTAAAAGATTTAGCTACTTTAGGGACCCCTATACCTGAAAAACTGCAGATAACAACCATATTAAATAGTTTGCCACATAGTTTTGATATGATCACCACATTTCTAAGTTCAACCCCACTTCAATTCACTGAATTGCCAGTTAGGTTGGGAACTAAAAAGAAATCATGATTAGCCGAAAGCGTCATGAAACCAATCTAGAAGAAACAAATGTCGCTTTTCAGAAGCCAAGAAATGACAAGAATTATAAAAGAAAGAATGGACCAAATAGAAACTAATACAAGCCAAATCAAGCATAAGGAAAAAAAGTACGAGATTCTTGTCATACTTGTGGCCAATATAGTCACTTCAGGGCAGATTGTCTATATAAGGACGGAAATAAAAGCAAAATCTTAGAACAAAATTCAAAGAATAAAAAAGTTTTTGTACCCTGAAGTGTAACAATATTGTAGTCCCTAGTTTTAACGATTGATGGGTGGATTCAGGTATCACTCAGCACATCTCTAAAACCAAGAAAGGACTGGAATCATTTAAAGAATTCAATTTTAGGGAACAACGCATTTATATGAAAAATAACACCTATTTAAATGTAGAAGGTATTGACACCTATCAGTTGGATCTATGAGACAGCATTATGATTCTGAAAGACGTCCTCTATGCACCTAGCATGAGGTGAAATCTTATCTCCTCAGGCACGTTAATGAAGAATGGTCTGGAAGTGTGTTTTTACAATAAACATTTGTCATAGGGAAAGATAAAAAAGTTTTTGCTATGGAAACTTACATACCTGAACATAATCTGTTCAGAATTGCTGTAACCAATAATGAAAAAAATGAAAGTGATGTGACTTCTAGTTATTCCTTATGTTATTTGTCTGAATGTGAATTGTAGCATTTGATATTGGTACATGTTAATAAATCTAAAATGAAACAATTGATAAAAATAAACATATTGCCTGATATTAAAAATATAGAATTAGAAAAATGTCAACACTGCTTAGTTGGAAAGATGACTAAGAAGTCTTCTGGAAAAAGACATAAATCGAATAAATTATCGGGCTTAATTCATTCTGATGTATGTGGTCCACTTAGTGCTAAAACATATAATTACAAGGAATATTTTATGACTTTTATAGATGATTTTTCTAGATATGCTTTTGTGTATTTAATATCTCATAAAAGTAAGGTAATAACTTATTTTAGGAAATATAAGCTAGAAGTAGAAAAATAACTTGGAAGAAATATTAAGGTGTAAAGGCCAGATAAAGATAAAGAATATAATTCTAAGGAAATTGAACTGTTTTGTGAAATACATGGAATTAAAAAATATACTACAATGCCTTATATACCACAACAAAATGGTGTGACGGAAAAAAAGAAGAAGCCTGATGAATTCTATTAGATGTATGCTTTCACATTCAAGTCTCTGTAAAACGTTTTAGGGAGAAGCTTTGATTACAACAAATCATGTATTGAACAGAATGCCCTCCAAGTTTGTCCCTAGTACACCTTATGAGTTGTGGACCGGAACAAAGCTCAATTTATATTATTTAAGGAAACAGGGATCTATAGCCCATGTACTTATTCTTGGACAATTAAGGGATAAGTTGGATTCTAGAACACTAAAATGTAGATTTATAGGCTATTGTGAAAATTCTTTTGGTTATAAATTTCACCATAAAGAAAAGGGAATTATTGAATATAGAGATGCTAGTTTTTTAGAAAACTTAGATGGTGAAGAAAAGGAAAGTGAAAAAAAGGAACCTCTAATGATAATAGGTAATGATTATTTCAATAATCTCTCAGAACAAGATCCGATAAAAGAAGAGGAATAGAATATGAAAAATGTGAATGAACCTATCGAAATTGTAGGTGAAAATCAAATTAAGCCTATAAGTGGAAATGATGAAACTATAAATAGGAATGAAAAACCGATAGAACCTATGTAACGCCTCGATCCCGGGCACGCTACCAAAACACAATATTAAGTATAATTACACTAATTACAGAAACATCAAATAACTGTAACTAAGGCTCACCTTTAGGATCACAATGTGCGGCAAGAAGCTTCAACTCCTGCACCGGAACTCGGCTGCACGTGGTTTGCTCCTGAAAACCAAATAAGCACGCGTGAGTGACAGCTAAGTCACCCAATACGCACCCCAAACACACAAATCACAAAAATCTCTGCAAAACCATAAAACCTCATTTCTTTATTTGTCAAAACTTGGTTTTCTTCTTCTTCTTCTTTTGAAAATCCTCTTTTCTTTTACTGGAAAATAATTTTGGGAATTCAATCCCAAATTTATGTTTTTTCAAAAGCCATGTCTCCTTTTCTTTCCTCAAAACATTTGGAAATTCATTCCAAAACCACTTTTTCTTTCAAAACCACACCTTTGCATTTTCTTTTAAAACTTTTGGATTTCATTTTCCTAAACATATCTTTCAACACTTGGGATCTCTTCCCAAAATCTCATTTTCAAATCCACATCTCTGACCAGATCCAGCCTAAAACATAGTGCCTTACGGGCTCAAAACCAAATTATAAATACAGGCTGGCAACTGGCAAAACATCATCATTATTTCATTTCAGGATTTTTAGGGCTATTTCATCAGTCCAATCCTGACCAAATCACATTTCTTTTCTTTATTCATTTCCACTTTTATTTACTGATGTTACCTTGATCAGCGGTAACCAGGCATACAAGCAGTAGGCAAGGACATCTTTCCCCTGCCTTCCTGTACTGCCGCGGTGAGATTCCCAGTGCGAACTGTCACCGCCCCGACTAACTGGCCTCAATTTCATTTCTCATATGTGCACGGGGATACGTCTCTGCTTGACGCCTCAGTCGGTGACCCGAACAAATAGGTCCAATAACCCCAAGCTCAGTCTACACCGTCGGGACCCGAACAACTAGGCTCAAAAGCCCAGGCTCAGCCTACACCACTACGAGCTCGGTGACTCGAACAACTAGGTCCAATGACCCAGGCTCAGCCTACACCGTCGGTGACCCGAACAACTAGGTATGAAAACTCAGGCTCAGTCTACACCGCTATGAGCTCGGCAACCACATTATTAGTGTTCCATTTCAAAACTCTTTCAATTTTCTTTCAAAATCATTTCCATTTCATTCCATTCTTTTCGTTGCAGGACTCTATTTCCTTGCAACACTTGACCCTCCATTGGGGTCCCAACTCAAGCTATGAAAACCATACTTAAAATCATAAATTGGGTCTCATGCCCAAAATCACATGAAGCCATCTTTTTCATTCATTCATGGGATCAAAACCCAAAATCACACCCAAATCTAATTGTTTGGGGTCCACATTCCTCCATGTCATCACATGGGGAAACATCATCAACACATGCTCAAAATACCATTTGTCCATCATTAAAACCACATCAATACATACCAAGTTCAGGGCAAAATCGACAGACCGAATCTCCAGATCGGTATACCGAAACCCCTGAATCGGTCGACCGGGTGTTTTCGGTCTGTTGATATATTAGGTATCTAGCTAAACTGATAGAGATTCGGTATGCCGAATCCAATTTGGCATGTCGAATTGTCCGAAACCAGGGCACCTCCCCTGTTCCGAATGGCAGAAATCACCCAAGGTGGGAGTCTCGATCGGACCCCCCAAACATCTATCATAAATTACAAGTAAATCATGAGGTGTAGACCCTTGAGTCTACTTCAAAACCCCCCAAACTATTCATGATTTCATCTACCACACAGTTCATACGAAAATCATAAGGGGAAGGGGCTCATGAACGGCTACTGTAGCCTTCAACCCCAAAATGCATTTTCCCCCACAAATACCAATCCTAACCGCATGATATCTATATTCTCATGCTATACAATACATTCCTACTCATTTCATGATTTTTCCACAATTTTTTATGCATTATCTTGATTTTCATGACATTAACCTACTGTTAACAAAACGCTAAACGGAGGGAGGGGAAGGGGTC
>JAMKQA010009249.1:0-22514 GCA_024699735.1 Posidonia australis | reverse complement strand
TTTTGTAAGAAAAAGTGGTTTTGGAATGAATTTCCAAATGTTTGAGAAAAGAAAAGAGATATGGCTTTTGAAAAAGAATTTGGTTTTGGGATTGAATTTCCAAGCGATTGTTTAATAAAAAGAAAGGATGATTTTCAAAGGAGAAAAGCAAGTTTTGCAAAATGATAAGAAACGAATTTCTTTTGGTTTTGCCGAGTTTTGTTTGTGGTTGTGTGTTTTGGGGCACGTACTGGGTGACTTAGATGTCACTCACGCGTGGTACTTGGTTTTCAGGTGCAGACCGTGTGCAGCTGGGTTCCGGTGTAGGAGTTGGAGCTTCTAGCCGCACATTGTGATCCTGAAGGTGACCCTTGGTTACAGTTATATTTGTTTCTGTAATTACTGTAATTATGCTTGAGATATTGTGATTTGATAGCGTGTCCGGGATCGGGGCGTTACAATGATCGATGTAATTTCGATGATCACTAGAATCAATTTTACAATTTCTAATCGATACGGAGGAGTTGAGATGTAGCTTGATCTGAAGAGGATATTTAACATGTAGTTTGACCTTAAAAACCTTTTAACTTAGAATTAGATGCTCTATGCAAACTACTTTTCTCACCAATTAAATCCTTTCTTTAAATTAATTTATTCAAGTAGTTGAATTAGTCAAGAACAAGTTGGTTTCACAATCCTCCTCCCAAGATCAAATCCTTGTAGAGCTATGTTGGTGCTTTTCCTCAACTTATATACTACCTTGTGTCAAAAACAAAATCCTTTCTTTAAAGTCTGTAACCTATAGAATATACCCCAAAACAACATAGTTTCTTTTCCACTTGCTTAGTTATAGTGTCAATTAATGTGGAATCTATAGTTGTCACTCTTCTTTAATCTAAAGTGTCAGCAACATTTTGTTTACTAAGCCTGCTCCATTGCACCATTGCGTCATGGGATGTGATCCTTCACATGTCATTCAAACAGCAACCGTTGATATACCAAATGATGTATTTCAGATGATGTTTAGGTTGGCAAGTAATGCACTCAAACATTCCCCAAGTATTGCATTTAAACATTCCCCGGGTATTGCATTTTTCATCAATATTTCTTGTATTTTGGACAAATTATATTTGATTACTAATAATACAATAATTTAAACATGTATAAAATATATTTGTATAAAATGTATTTGTATTCAACATAGTAATAATATGCTTAATAATCCATTATCATTGTTAAACATGTATTAATTGGATTCAATCGGTTCCAATCGTATTGAATCAGGTAGTAATCATGTCCAATCATGTCAAAATAAAATTATATTCATTAATCATGAATTACATAAATATTTCAAAACAGCTAAAAAAATTATTACTAAATTTTATCATGTCATCGTATCATGATTACATTATATATAATGTCATCATCGTATCATGTCATCGTATCATGTCAAGAATTAACAGGTCTAGATTACATTATATAATGCACTTGTATGCATTGCATGCATTGTACCCCACGTTATGTAGGTCTATCATCGACAGTGGGATCTTTGATTGGATTTTGATAGCTTGGATGGCAAATGTAACGTAAATTCAGCTATGCAGCATTGGATGATGTAAACCGTCACTGTTGGTGTGGCTTCAATTTTGTGTTTCTCTACTGTCGCATCCCTTGACTATCATGCCTTCCCCTTTATCTTGATATTGTGTGATTTTGAAATTTTACCGTAATTAACCAACTACCATGGTGCAATTGGTCAGGAGGAGTGGAACTTCTACCTTCCTCTTAGGTTCGAATCTCATGGACTGCAAAGAAAAAATATATGCATACCGATATCAAATTTTTTTTTTTTGCCATAATTACGTGAAACGTTTGCATGGTTCTCAATTACGAATTGCAAGTATCTGATATCATGAGGATGTCATGTTATAGTAATCGAGGATGTCATGAGGAAGTCATGTTACTCGTTTGCTGTATATTCATTTTTATGTTGTAGAGCATAAATACAAAATAAATGTTGAAAATTTTCCTATGTGTGTTAGATGTAGAGTATCATGCATCTACTGCCATTGTGGATACAAACCTTGGGAATCTATCTTATACTTTTGCTCACTCAATTCCTATGTTCTATTTGTATCGATGTCAGTTGTGATCATTATTCTTGGTTCGCTTGATGTTAACCTTTGAGACACCTTTGGGAAGATTTGTGGATATCATGGGTCCTTTGCTTCTTTAATGTAACGTCAGCATTAGTTGAAGGTTCCTGTGTACGTGAGCTTCTTCATCCTTCTTTCCTTTAAAACAAAGTGAGAAAATCAAAATAAAAATCGATTAATAAGTGTAGTACTATGATCAAAACAAGAGTAATATGGAAAATAAATAACATGAATAATACACATCAGGGGTTGGCCCTCGACTTACTCTCATGCAATGAGATAACTATTGTAGACATTCTAATTTTGAGGCTAGTTGTTGACAGACTCTTTCAGAAGAACTTACTTTGAATGTGACAGATTTAACCACCTTTCCCAAACCAACCCAACACCATAAACCAATCCCCAAACACAAACTCAAAGTCCATTGGTGGTCTATGCAATCAAATATAGGCCCAGTAGTATGGTAGGCACGACTTCCAGGCGTAATTACCTGGCGCAACAAGGTGGTGTTGTACCTTGTATTAGTTAAATTCAGAAAAACTGATCTGCCTGTTTACCTTACAGACATCAATTTCTCTTGTTTTTTATTGACCGCTAGCTACCTAGGCATGCACTTTGATATGGATGGACTATCAAACCCCTATCCTAATTTAAATTCCCATCCAACACCTTTAATTAACTAGCACCCAAAACCACTACTCATGCATGTCACTCACGTAACCTTTGGAATTTGAGGTTTTTCAGTTCCAAGCCTTTTAAACCCTTAGCACATCAACCCTTGTAGTTCTTTGGCATTTTGGCATACACAGCACCCCCTTGCATTACCAAGCCACAGCATCCAAATTGAGAGAAAACTTGAGAGAGGAGAGCATCCAATCCTTCATCCAACATAGCCTGTGAGAGAACCAAAGAGCCACCCTAGTAGCCAAGGATCCCCTCTGGTTCCCAACTTCACCAGCATCCGACTATCATGTCCAGAGCCACCCACAAGAGAGCCACCGTAAGCTTCCACTGTCGGGAGGCAAATTTCAACCTTCGACATAGGTAAACACCTGTGCATTGAGATGTATCTAAGTTTACTTGCTTGAATCTTGCTTGTGGGAACAATGTAGCTTCGTTTTCCATCAATTTTTTCTTTACTGTTGCATGCATGGGTGATGGATTCGCATTCCTCGAGTGAGGTTGCTGGTTGTTGTGCTCGAGACAAGGACTCATCACGACATATACACTTGTCCCACGAATCTTCCCAGATGCTCCAGTGATCCCATGCCCTTGGGAATCTTCCCGTTCTGGCCGACTTCCCTTATGGTAGTAAATGGGTTCAGCATCACGAGGGATAGGCCAATGGCATGAACTACATAGCCATCACTTGCGTAGCATATTATGGCACCTACACATTCTTCTCTTCCTTCCTCCTTTACCTTCTGATGCTCCAGTGGAGATTCCCAGAACTCGTAGTTTGTTGCATGGCTATAAGAGTAGAGAATCACCAGCAGCACACCGTGGAGGATGGGAGAGGCAGCCAAGCATCTGTAGACCCATTTTAATCCTTAGGAATGTTCACCTCTGCATGCTCTCTCAATGTTTGTTTGCATGATTTGAATCTCTATTTTCTGCCATCGTGGTGATGAAGCTCATAGCCTGAAACAAAGTGTCTGGGGCACACCAAATAGGCACAATCTTTAGATGCACTAAGGTGACACAAATACCAGGCATACCATGCCCTGATCTAGAGCACAGACAGCGAGACTAAGCCTTGTATTGCATGATTTTCAAAGTTAGTTTTAACTATTGTGTTCTAGATCTGTTTTCTTGCACATTTTACTCACACTTTTGGCATGGCATAGAGCATCTAATTTAGGAATAGAGTAAAGAGTAAGCAAGCATATGCATTAGCCACACATGCGAGCAAGTTAGCCAAGAAAGACCGACTCACCGGACGTATGGGGTGCTTAACACTTTCCTCATTTGCAACAGGGGCCTTATCCTTTCTTTAGTATGCAATGACCTATGTGTCGCGTTTGTTTAGACACGAATCATAACATAATTGCCTTGTTTTATCATATTTTCATTCATATTTGGTTTTCCTTGTCTTTTGATTTTAAATAGACTAGGTGGCGATTCCATTGTTTTCTTATCTTTGTCATTTCACTTTCACTTTGGGTTTTTTTTCGCCATGACTTTATCGATCTTGTGCGTCTGGCCTTTTCGCACCTCGCATAAGCAATCACCAGCATGGTCACAACTACATATGTATGAGGAATTAAAAATCAAAATAACATTAAAACTCCCTTCACAAATGATATGAATGGAATAAAATGAGTGAGAAGAATGGTGGAGATGGATTGTGTGATGACAGAGAAATGATGTAGATTGCATTGGACATTCTCTATTTATAACTCTAGATCTCTCCTTTCTCTAAACTCTTCTCAATGTACGAATGATTCCTATCATTTGTTCCTCCTTCCACAAGGTGGAGTAACCCTCTTAGGAGAGGGGAGTTGACCAAAGCTGGCCAGAAAAAAGGCTCAAATAAGGATGATTAGAGCAATAATAGAGAAATAGGTCAAAATTGATAAAAATTACAAATGTTACTATGTTACATGCAGGTGTCTATGTGTTTAACTCTTGAATGTATGTCACCATCAAGTCTAATAATAAGGTGACAGTTGTAGAACATAAATATAAAATAAATGTTAAAACATTTCCTATCTATGTTAGACGTAGAGTATCATGCATCCATTGACACTTTGGATATAGACTTTTGGGATCTATCTTACACTTTTTCTCGCTCGACTCTTACATTCCATGTATATTGGTATCATTTGTGATCATTGTTAGACCTAAGTCTAAATGTCTAACTTATACTAACCAACTTGATTAGTGGAATAGCTTAATTTTGAGATATATTAGATTAAATGATGTATGAGAGATATTATAACATAATTATGGAATATGCTATAAAAGAAACATCTTTCTAAGATTTCAACACACAACCACATAACAACTCTTCCAACTCTCTTGCTTTGAAGGACTCCCTCCATAGGAGCAAAGGTAGTTGCTGTGGGGATAAAACAGAGGAACATTTTTACATCAAGATTAATGACATGATGACCTTGAATAAGCCCAATATAGCTTATCAAGTGGTATCAGAACCACATCCTTGTCGTTATTTTTGGATTTTGGAGAAGTTTTCATCATATAGTTTTGTTTGTGAGCATCCAATTTTGCGTACAACGATGAAATGATGAGGAAAATGGTAATAAATGGAATATCTAGCCTTTTGAGTCATATGAAGGTTATTTTCTGACCATTCCTATACGCTCCGACAATTAGAATGGTTTTCTAGGCTACACATGAGGTGGAATTGGCCTTTCCTAGTCATTCAGGCCAATTCTATCTGCAGGAATGACTTTTTTTAGACCTTTTCTCGACCTTCGACGACCATCTCTAGTCCATCGTGGTCGGAAATGGCCACAGTGGCCATTGGCTATTTCCGGATGCCCAAGCGGTTGGGCACCCTTATGGAGAAAAATTCTATAAAGCCTTCTGATTTAATGAAAACCCTACAAAAATCTATTATTTCTTTTAAGTCATGAGTTTTCTTGTTGTCACACTTAAGTTATCTATTATTGTGGAAAATTCTGTAATTTTTTCAAATATTTGTTTGGTCCTTGAAGTTTAAATATTTGTTCCCAAAAATAATTACATGCACAAAATATAGTTTGTGTTAGAATAAACTACTATAGTTTATTTTAATTGCATTTCAGTCTATGTTTCCATGCTTTAATGATTCAATATGTTTAGAAAGCATGTTTAAGGGTAATTTAGATTAAAATTTTTGGATTTAATTATCTAAATGTTTTATCACGTGGTATTTATGTATTTTGGATAAATAGATAATTATTTTGCATATTACATCTATGGACAAATTGGATCTATATGTGATAGTTTTATGCCTTATTTATCCATGTTATTAAGGAAAATGCTTTAGTTATTTTAATGTCATAAAGTTATTTTAGCATGATTAAAGTGTTTTTGTATATATTTGTCCAATTTTGAGGTTTCCCGATTGCCATGCAATTTTTACTTTTAATTTGGATGTCTTGGAATCTCACTTGTGTGACATTATGAAAGGAAAATTGATTGTATTAATTACATAAGTCTAGATTTAAATCTAATAAGGATGGTATTCGAACTGGCATTTAGATAAATGAGTTTAAAAAATTTTCACTAACGTGAAATTGTTATGCTTATATCTAAATGGGTGGAATAATTTTGTTTGCATAATTAATACAAATTATTTTAGTATCCTGTAACATAGATATTTATACATGCAAAATTAATTTCTTGTTTATTTAATTTATGACATGTTATTTCATCTGCCAACATAGAGTTATCATGATGCTATTGTTAAATATAAAGTTTTAATGTGAGTATTTTTTATAGCTTTTTCTATTGATAGAAGCATAATTATAGTACTTCTATTGAATGGTATAAATTTCTCAAAATAGAAGGAATCTTTATTATTTCAATTGAACCTAATGGATTTGGACTTTTGCTCTCAAGTAAATGTTGCTCTTGCAAAACCCACGAAAGAAAGTAGTGCAGATGCAAAGGTTCAATAAGAAAAATAGAAAAGATCTAATAGACTATCTCTATCATTTATGTTACAACATGTGACTAGAAATATTCAAGGTTTTGTAACTTCTAATATTCTAACGACAGCCTATTTAGAAATGATTGAGCAACATTTTGTTGGATCTAACAAAGCTAAGGTAGACACCTTGATTTAGATGTTCACTTTCATATGCTATATAGGGAAGGAGAATGTAAAAGAATATATCATGGCTATGTGAGATATTGCATGAGAATAGAATGATATCAAGATTACCATTTCAAATTCTTTTTTAGTCTACTTCATCTTGCAGACATTATCGCTTGAGTATAACCTTTTTAGGGTCTCCTACAATACACATAAGGATAAATGATTAATCAATGAACTCATGACCAAGTGTGTTCAAGAGGAAGAAAGGCAGACAATAAAATCCATTGGTTAATAAGATGAATATTATGAATCTAGCTAATCATGGATCAGGGAGATCTAAAGGTACGAAGGTTTAGAAAAATTCTGAAAAATAAGCACAAAACTGGTGCATCCAATAAGTCCATCACTAAGGAAAGGTGATGTTTTTACAAGAAATTTGGGCATTTAAAGAAAGATTGTGTGAAATACAAGAATTGGATCGAAAAGAAAAATCTAGGCAATATTATATCTATTGCAAGCCATAAATCAAATTTAACTACTATTCCTAGTATTAGTTGGTGGATTGATTCGAGTACTACTATGCACATTTCAATCACTTTATAAGGATTTCTAATGAGGTAGCCTCTAATTGAGTACGAAAGGTTTGTTATTTTGGGAAACCGGATGCGATTACACTTAAAGTCAGTGGGAGACTACAGAATTACCTTGGAGTTTGAAAAACTGTTGATTTTAAGATACTATTTTTATATTCCATCTTTTCAGAGAAACTTAATATCTATAATAAAGTTAGTTAAAGACAATTATAGTACTTTACTTAATACTTCTAGAATATCTTTAATAATGGAAAATGTTCCCATTACTACAGTTGTTATTGATGGATTATTTAAATTAAATGTCTCTTTTAGTTCTAAATCTATAATATCTCTAGTATGTACTAATAGGAGGAACATGGTAAGTGGCACTTCAAGCATTTTGTGGCATAGAAGATTGAGACATATATTCCAAAAGAGGGTGGAAAGATTGGTGAAAGATGGTCTTTTGAGATCATTAAATTTCACTGATTTTGAAACTTGTGTTGATTATTTAAAGTTCAAAATAACCAACACATATAGGAAACATGCCATAAAATGTCGAGTTAGTTTAGATTCGATTCATATTGATGTTTGTGGATCCTTTAGCTCATATTTTATAGGCCAAAAATATTTTGTTACTTTTATTAAGGATTACTCTAGATATGTGTATCTTTACCTCATTCATGAAAAATCTAAGATTTTTAAGGATTTCAAATTAAAGGTAGAGAAACAATTAGAAAAACCTATTAAGGTAGTTAGATCATATAGAGGTGGCGAGTACGATGGTAGATACATTGAGATGGGACAAGTGCTTGGACCATCTGTGCAATTTCTTAAGGAAAATGGCATAGTATCTTAGTACACAATGTCTAGCAAACCTAACATAAATGAGGTTGTTGAAAGACAAAATAGAACACTTAAGAAAATGATTAGGATAATAATGAATTACTCAACTTTACTGGTCTCAATGTGAGGTGAAGTTTAAAGACAACAGTACATATTCTAAACAAGGTTTCCACTAAATCTGTAGAGAAAACTTCTTATAAGTTATGAACAAAAAAAAAAAACTTTGTTTAGGTTACATGCACATTTGGGAATGTCCAACTAAAGCTAAAATTTATAACCCACATGATAAATCTTTGGATTCATAGACAATCAGTGGATACTTCATTGGTTATCCAGAGAGGTCGAAATGCTATAGATTTTACTGTCCAACACATATCACAAGAATAGTTGAAACTAATAGAGCTATCTTAGAGGATGGTTGTGTTAGTGGGAGTATCTTTAGGGATTATATTTTTGAGGAATCTCAGGAAGATGTTATTATTTCCAATTAGGTTTTTGAGAACAATAATGTCTATCTTACTCAAGAGTTTGAAGTGTAATTTGCCACTTATTGTTCTAATGAACAATACTTTAGAGGTAATTACATCGGCTCAAGACCAACCACATGAACAACCAATTGAAAAGTTGATTATTGATCCATATGTTCAGATTTTACATTAGGATCAAGAAGCCAATTTAAGAAGATCCAACAAATAAAAGAAATTACCTATTCCTTTAGATTTCATGGCATATTTATCTGGTGAGGACATGGGACAAGGGACAAGGGACAAGGGACAAGGGATTGACGATCCGGTAATGTTTTCACAAGCCGTTAATTGTGTGAACTTCGATAGTTGGTTGCAAGTCATGAAAGAAGAGCTTGTATCTATGGATTGCGGTCAAGTTTGGAAAATCGTTTAGCAACCTTTGGAAAAAAAAACTAGTTAGTTATAGATGAGTCTATAAGACCTAAAGGAATTCATAGAGATCAATTGAATGGTATAAGGCCATATTAGTGGCAAAGGGTTTCACACAAAGAGAGGACATTGACTATTAAGACTTATTATCCAGTTTCCTTAAAGGATTCATTAAGAATAGTCGTGACCTTAGTAGCTTTTTTGATTTAGAGCTACATCAATGAATGTGAAAATAACTTTCTTGAATGACGAGTTAGGGGAAGAAGTGTATATGCAATAGCCTCAAGGTTTTGAGGTTAAAGGAAGGGATCATATGGTTTGCAAGTTAAGAAATTTATTTATGAACTCAAATAAGCTTTCAAACAATGGTACTTCAAATTTAATAAAGTTATCATGTCTTTTGGGTTTAAGGAAAATATTATTGATCAATGCATATACCTGAAGGAAAGTAGGAGTGAATGAATATTACTTGTCCTGTATGTAGATGATATTTTATTTGCAAGTACAAATCTTAGTATATTAAGGAAGATTAAAGATTTTTTATTTAACAACTTTGATATGAAGGACATGGGTGAATCCCATTATTTTGTTGGATAGAAATTTACCGTAATAGGTCTCTAAGCATGCTCAAACTATCTCAGAAGTCTTATATTTCAAGTGTGTTAAAGAGGTTTTCAATGGAAAATTGTGCTCTTGGTTAAGTACCAATTATAAAGAGTGATAAATTAAGAAAAATACAAGGACCTTAATCGGATTGAAAAAGACTTGCAATGATGGATAAACCATATGCTGCATTAGTTGAGTATCTCAACTATACAGAAATATGTACTCAACTAGATTTAGCTTTTGTCACTAAGTATCTAGGAAGATATCAAATTGATTCAAGACTTTCACATTGGTAAGTTGCAAAGAAGGTTTTTAGATATTTGCAAAGAATTAAAGATCTCATGCTCACATACAGACGATCAGATCAATTAGAGGTCATGGGATTCTCTAACTCAGATTATGCTGGATGCGTTGTTACAAAAAAATCCACTTTTGGATATATTTTCTTATTTGTCAAGGGAATTGTCTTATGGTTTAGTATTAAACAAAATATAACTGCTACTTTCACTATGGAGGTTGAGTATGTAGCTTGCTATATGGTATCTTCGTAAGCTTTTTAGATATGCAACTTTATCTTTATGGGTTTCTCTATAGAGAAACTCTTAAAGATATTTTGTGATAATGACATGACAGTTAAATTATCTAATAACAATAACAGTTCCAGTGCATGCAAGCATACGAAGATCAAGTTCTTGATTGTAAAGGAGAGAATTAGAGATCATTTTGTGTCTATTGAGCATATTAAAACTGATTCAATGGTAGCTAATCCTATTGAAAAGGTACTTCCTCCCAGTACCTATAGTGAACACGTGCTTTAGATGAATTTAGTCAATTCTTTTGAAATTTTACTTTGATAGTTCACACACTAATGTACTATGTGATATCACGTTTGTTTGATGATATCTGTTTAGTATTCCTTATTTTGTTTAAATATTGAACTATTGTTTTATCATTGGATAAATTAAAGAGAATAAACTTTTCTTTTATTGTTATGACATTTATAAGTTTATTCATAAAGTATTAATTACCACACAAATGTTTAATTGTAACTTTAAATTTAGATATCTTAGTGCATGGAAGGAACCTATATTTTGATAATGTATCACCACTATGACTAGTATCTATGAGGATTGTTATTCTTAAATGAAGATTAATATCTCTTGTTAAGCAATTGGATAGTAGTTGCTCCACATAAGGTTTTGTCTAGCATAATGTAAGTTGGATAAGTCAAGTGGGAGATTTTTGGATTTAAGTCTAAATATTCAACTTATGTGACTTAACCAACTTGATTAGTGAACTAATCCAATTGTGAGACATACTAGATTAAGTAGTGTATAAGGAATATTATAACACAACTTTCAAGTGTGCTATAAAAGGGACATTCCTCTAGGATTTCAACACAACCACATAACAACTTTTCCAGCTCGCTTGATTTGAAAGACTTTCTCCATAAGAGTAGAGGTGATTGTTGTAGGGATATAAAAGAGGAATACTTCTGCACCAAGATCGATGACATGACGACCTCGAGTAAGCTCCATATAGCCTATCAATTGTCACTTTTAGTTTGCTTGATACTTGTCTTTGAGACATCTTTAGGAAGACTTGTAGATGTGGTTGGTCCTTTGCTTTTTTAATGCAATGTCAACATTAGTTGAAGGTTTTCGTGCATGTGAGCTTCTTCATCCTTCTTTCCTTTAAAACAAAGTGAGAAAATCAAAATAAAAAAAATGGATTAATAAGTGTAGTATTATGAGCAAAACAAGAGTAATATGTCAAACAAATAACATGAATAATACACACTTGGGGTTGACTCCCGACATACTCTAATGCAATGAGATAACTAGTAATATTCGTGTCCTAATTATCCAAAATGAATGTAATTATGCTCTTGTAATCTGGATAACTTGTTTGTAATGTGGATTTGTATTGAGCTCCTTTTGTTACATTGGTAATTGTCTCTGGTTTCCCATACGGTGTGGTATTTTGGATGCATTGTGTTCCACGTGTGTGTGTGCGACCTAGAGGAATCAACGTCAAAATGTGCACAGTGAAATTATTTTTATTTCTCCCATCGACTAGCACAGTGCCCTCCATTCCATCCACATGTCTTCCACCAATTTCCCCCATGCCGCACCATGCCCTACGAGCGCTACTTGAGTTTTTGAGCGATAAAGGGTGGCGACTACAAAGGGGATAAAGACAAGAGGAGGAGGTGATAAAAGGGAGGGAAGGGTGGTCGATCGGGAGAAGGTAGAGAGACGAAGGGACAAGAGAGAACCAGAGAAGAAGAAGAAGAGAGAAAACAGGAGAGAGAGTGGTCGTCGGTTGAAGAGAAGTGCTGGCCAAAGACCAGGGAGTCCTGAGGACATCGAGGAGGAGAGAGGAAGACCATCGAAGAAGAGTGGGATCGTCAGAACCCATATAGTGTGCGTGTTCCCTTTTCCTTCCTCTATTTATAATCTTTAAGAAATGTTATGATTTTAGTTTAAAATCATGAATATGACTTGATTAGCATGGAATCGTGGATGTGTGATGATTTGAGAATTTTTCCATGATTTATCAAGAGTTTTGATGGATTTTTCGAGATTAGGCAGTAGTGGTTTGAAATGAGTTCCTTAACTTTCATTTTTTACATCTTGAGCTATGTTTTATTGTTTTTGATGAAACTTGTCTCAAAGGGAAGTAGATTTGGCATACTAGTATTGAGATTTTCTGTAGGATTTATAGCTCACTGGAGATGGATCCGCCTAAGACCTCAACTCCAGTGAGAGTCAGCTCTAGAAAAATGGGGTTTTTTCAGAAATCACTTGGAACGGCATACCAAAATAGTTTGGTATGCCGAATCAAGGGATTTAGGCATACTAAACCTGACCAGTATGTCGAACTAGGGTCCTGGACTACTTTCAAAATAGCGGGGCATTTTGACATACCAAAGAATTTCGGTCTGCAGAAACAGGCCCAGAGCTGGTTTTCGAGATTCTTATGAATAATTGATTAATGTTTGATTTGTGTATTTTTGCATGATTGTTTAACAAGAATTTCTCAAGGTTTAAGCAAGATTTATAGAAAAGTTGTTTTAGTAAAAAGTTGTTTATAGAAGTGATTTCTATAATGGAAAAGATTTAGAAAAGAGATTTAAAAGAAAGATGCATGATTTCAAAAAAATAGATTTCTGATAATTTTGTGCAAATCCATGTAGTGGTAGGGTAGTGGCGTTAGGATTTGTGACCCAACTGATAATGGTCATCATTTGAAATCGTGGTTATCGAGGATGGGAACCCAAGTGAAAGAGACTGGGTTCCTCAGAGAGACTAGTGTTAGCTGGACCGAGTAGGATGACCTGAGTGCTTAAACACCAACGGAGCGTTGGAAGAACGCATCTCCATGCAATGAGAAAAGAAAAGAGAAAAGATTAGTGAGGCCCTTTGGCTAGGACGGTGGTAAGCCTGTACGAGGACTTTCACCGTAGTAGTGCAAGAGGTTGAGGTTGGTGCCTCTCCAACTACTTATGGTCGGGTGTAACAATCCCGAAGTCGCTACTACTAAACCTAGCTACAAATTTCCATTTAATTATTTTTATTTTTATTATTAACCAACAATTACACTAATAATGCAGCTAAGTTATGTACTCTTAAATAGTAAATAAATCTAATAAACAACAGAAATGAAACTAAACTAACTCTCACTTGGGTCCCTGATGTGTGGCGACGTGACTCCTATATGCACTAGTAATTAATAACTACAATCTTACACTTGCCAAAACACATAAAACAAAGTATACGTGAGTGACCACTCAACGGTCACCCAGCACGCACCCTACCTACAACTCGGCAACCTATGCTGAGGGCAACCAAGCACTAACATCACACCCAAATGCCGCCAAACCAAATGGGCAATCTACTGACATGCAACACATAAGCATTGGCGTCCCTCTCACCAAACCAGGTAGTCTACCATCGCTCAGCAGGCCACAAAATCACAAAAGCATGCCTTTAAAGTCATTCTTTTCTTTTCCGTTTTAAAACCATGTGCATGCTCTTTCAAAATCTTTTATGCACGCTCGAGATGGCCACTCTTGCCAAATCAAGATTAAAAGCCACACCAAAGCACAACTACAAGGCCTCTACTCTGCACAACATGGTCCTCCCTGGACCCAAATACAACACGAAGCCACGAAGCCTCTACTCCTAAATCACAGAGCCACTGCTTTTAAAATAACGGAGCTACTACTCCCAAAACACTATGCCTCAATAGGGCCAAAACCACAGCCACCTTTAGGCCTAGAGTTTGATTTCCTAAACCAAGACTTCGAACAAACCACAAGTGCAAACAATGTGTCGAACTGCTTGGCACCAAGCAGACAACACTAGCTACAAGTAGTTCATCGAAGCACGACCAACAGTGTCTCCACTGCCATGGTGAAGCCACCCTGTGCAGGAACGATCACCGTCCCGCGATTCTTCTGCCTGGAGAGCCTTCACAAAGCCAACCCTTCCTGGGAAGGCAGTCCTGTCTCTCAAAACGCTATCAACCACGGGCACGTGTTCCATCCGTACTGGCCAACATAGGGTATGCCTCCTCACAACGTCCTCTACATGGTACTCAAGAGAGAGTCTTATACCTCCACACCCGACAACACTCGAGCCTTAATGCTCACAGCGACAGCAAGAGTATCATACCTCCACGTCATGCCACAAACACCTCAACCTATGGACCTCAACCTCGGTCCCGCGATCGACAGTCAAGGAGTGTCATACCTCCAAGACCCGATGAACACTAGCCTTAGTCTATTGGTCCCCAATGTAAACTGAAAGTAATGAAAAACTCTTTCCAAACCATTTTCAAATCTTTACTTTTCTCTTTCCAAATCTCTCTTTTTGGAAAATCAATTCAAAAATCATTAAATATCTTTTAAAACTCACAAACCATTGTGCCCAACAACGACACAAAAACTAAAGGTCGAGAAACCACAAGCAAAACACAACCTTGATAGCTCTCCTGTCAAGCTCAAACAAGCACACCTTGGGAGTGTCTGGGTTCACAAGCACCACGCTCAACTCACGACCACCACCCAAGAAAACACCAACAAAAGCGTTCTTTGAGTGTCAAACTCATCCAGAAGATACCACAATAGAGCAATTGCAACTATAACTCTACACTTTGGTGCCCAAGTGTAAGATACCTATTAGCTCATGTCCCTCGAGAGTATAGCCAGATCGACTCAAACACCTAGAACAGTGCCACTGAATACTCCATTCAGTGCACCACACACAAAACCACACAAGTCCTAGACCTAGGGATGCTATCATGATCCCTAAAGTCTAATCTAAACCATCTGAGGGTCCAGGTCTAGTTCGGCATAACGAACCAAAATGGTCGGCCGAACCAAGGCTCAGGGAACTAATTAGGCAAATCGAAAAGGGATCGGTCAACTAAAATCTCTTGACCCAACATACCGAACAGGATCAATCGACTAAACTAGGGTGCCACATCAACACCCAAGAACCAGAATGGCAGACCAAATAAATTTGATTGACCGAATCAGGGGTCAAGGGGACATTCTCGAAGTCCAAAATGGTATGTCGAAATAATTCGGCATACCAAACCAAGTAAACCTAGGGCACCCAAAAACGGGACACAAAGTCTCAAACCCTGCAAACACCCACACAAACCAAGAAAACCATATATCAAAATGAAGATCTTGACAAAATCTTCCAAACCAGACAAGCAACATAGAGATCCATCAAGCGGATCTCGAGAAATCAACATAAAATACAAAGGAGATTCTATTCACCCCACACAATCAATATGACCATAAATGGCCTACAAATGCTCAATAAATGCAATAAAATTTACTACAATTACGAGCACACTATCATATACCTAGGAATCAAATTAGAAATAAAAAAGAAACCTACAGGGTGCATACCTCCACTGAAGGCACAACGACGACTAACGACGAACGACAGTACACCTCCTCCTCCCCAGCCACGAGTAGCTCCTCTCCTCCTCCTCGTGACGACAGCAGCGGCATCCCCCACCTTTGGCCAACTCTCTTCTCTCCCTCACCCCTCTTGTCTCTTCTCTCTCTTTCTCTCCCTCTCTCATGTTTCTCTCTCTCACTCCCTTAAGAGGGAAGGGGAGGAGCGAAGGGGAAGGTGGAGGGGGAGGTGGGGCCTAGTGAGGAAAGATAAATAAAGGAAAGAAAGAAAAGAAGGGAGTAGAAAGTCATGAGCGCGAAACCCAACCACACGACCACACTCGTCAACGTGGTTCGTGCCAGCAGAGATCAACCACTTAAGCACTCAACAAACTCCGTGGCCTAGAACAAACCCACAGAACTCCTACCAGGGTTGGCACAACACTCGAAGCATACAATACCAATAGATTAGAAACCCACAATACAGGAGTAAGACACTATTGAAGATGTGTCCAAAATTAGGCACTAGGGCCCCAACGCCCAATACACTTGAATCCCACCTTAATTATTTAGCCAAAACACCACTTCGAAATTTAGGGCGTTACAGACTAACCCCCTTAAAGGAATTTCGCCCTCAAAATTCTCTAGGTGAAACACCAAGGGTACCAAATTAGGACATCACCAGAACAACCAAGACAACAATACATCAGTGCCATCCAAAACACACGACCTATAGGTGAAATCTGCACTCCATAAGGCCGTTTCATCCTTCTTAGGTCCAAAGCAACACCAAGGACTTAGCTCTCCTTGAGCCCGAGCACCACTAAAAATCTTGGGTGAAGTTCCTTCTGGGCACAAATCTCCACCTAAAGGCTCTAAAATAGTGTATTCCAAGGTTACGAAACATCGAGAGTACCCCTAGAGACATGCAAAACACAAGATTGACCAGGTGCAACTAGTTCCCACCAGCGACCGCTGTGCTACTTTGATACATAACCTGGTTAGAGCCACACCAAACACCAAACCACCAGCCCAGTAATACCTCCCATCACTCTGGAAAACATCTTTCAATCCAAGGTACGAGAGAAATCTGACTACTGAGACACAACAAAGCTCTTCACGGATCTGGAGTGCACCAACAGACTAGCCAATCATGTGCTATCTGTCACTAGGAACTACTTCCCAGATTGACACTCCACCAGATCTAGAGCACAACCTCCGTAATGGCCAACACCAAACTTGTGGGTGGATAGTTCCTCTCGTGAGTCTCTCATCTAGCAAGAACCACAAATCACCACGTTGCCTCACCGTAACCGGAACTTATCCCAACCTAGAAGGATATTGGTGGATTATAATGCCCTGAACCCGGGTCCACTACTTAAATCATAGTATCACAAGCAATAATTAAATAACTACAAGTAACTAAGGCTCATCTCCAGGAACAATGTGTGGCTAGTAGCTTCTACTCGGGCACTAGGACTAGACTGCACCTGAAAACTAAACAAAGTACACGTGAGTGACATCTAAGTCACCTAGTACGCGCCCCACATAAAGAACCACGACAAAGCAGCGAGAAAACAATACACGCCTAATTAATACAAAACGAGGTTTTCAAAATCCCTTGCAAAACATTATTTCCTTTTCTTTTCTCTTTTAAAACATTTGGAAATCTTTACCCAAAACCATGCTCTTTCCAAAAACTCATATTTTTTTCCTTTTTATGCATTTTAAAACCATTCCTGTATTCCGAGAAAAGTCCATATTTTTGACCAGATCTAACCTAAAACACAAGACCTCATAGGGCTCAAAACAAAACCACAAACATTAGTTGGTAACTAGTTAAAACACAATTCTCAGTTATTACTAGGATTTTAAGACTAAACCAATTGTAGCCAAACCACACCTTTTAATTTCCACAAGTCCAAACACTTTTCTTATTAATTTCCACTTTTCTTATTGATGTTACCTTGATCAAGGGTAACCAAGCACACAAGCAGTAAGTGAGACATCATTTCCCCTACCTCCTTACATTGCCTCGGTAAAGTTCTCTGTGTGGGAGGACATCGTCTCGGCCAACCAGTCTCAATTTCATCTCATATGCACGGGGATACGTCTTTTTCTGACGTCCCATTGGTGACCTGAACACTCGATTCATTTGCTAGGCTCAGCCTACACCGTAACATACATTGGTAACCACAATTGTATCTGACAAGTGGCATTTTAAGAATCTGTCGACACCATCCACTTGTGGTCCCACACTGATAACCATGGTCGTATCTGACAATTGGTTTTATTGGAGTATTATTCTCCTACGACATTGTCGACACCAACCCTTGTGGCTCTAAAACAGATTATTATTTTCTTTTTCAAACTCTTGGGTTTTTTTAAAAAACCATTACTCTTTTTCCTTTCTTTGTAGGGAATCATTCCCAATCCAATCATGACCTTTCATTGGGTCCCAAACTCAACATCATACAAAAACCAAGCATTCTTATTTATTATTGGGTCTTATGCCCAAAAATCACTTCAAACCACATACATTTCTCTATTTAAAATCATCTATTTTCATTTTTCATACACATTTATTCATATGGGCTAGGGGTTGAATTTGGTAGACCAAGCCTTATTTGGTATACCGAACTGGGCATCAGACACCCGGAACGGTCGACCAAATTTGGATTCGGTCGTTCGAAAATCCTAGATTTGGAAGATCGAGACATTTCGGTCGATCGAAATCTCCTGATTCGGAAGACCAGATGTTTTCTATCTTCCGAAAATGGGTATCCGGTCAAATATTGATAGGAAAACGGTATGTCGAACCCAATTTGGCATACTGAAATCCCTGGTTTCAGTAAACGTCCCCTGTTTCCGACCCATCCATTCGTCGGAATTGGGACCTCTGGCGGACCCAACAAACACACCTCATAAAATTTGAATAAAACATGAGGTGTAGACCTCTAAGTTTACTTCAAAACCCCTCAAACTATTTGCAAAACCATCAAGCATGCTAGTCACATGAAAATCACAAAGACATAAAACTCATACATAGTTACTGTAGCACGTATTCCATTTTCAACCAAAACTCATGAAATTCATACAATCCTAGCATGATCTCTACACATTCATACTATCTATTACATTCCCATCATTTCTACTATTTTTCCATGATTTTACATGCATTTTTCCTTATTCTCATGCATTTTACACATTATTGAAAACAAAGAGGAAAGAGGAGGAAGGGGGCTACGTACCTCCTCCGACAAGCTCTCCGGACTTCGGCAAGCTTCTCCTCCTCACGGCAACGCCCGGTCTTCGACGACGCACCCCAGCCCTTGGTGCTTCCAGTTCCTGCCTCGCACACACACCTCCCCCTTTCTCTCTCTCTCTCGAGCACTACTCTTCCATGCCATCCCCCAACCTTTCTTATACCTCTCCACTAGGCCACCTTCGCGAATCCTGCTAGTCACTACCCCACCATGTCAGAGATGGAGTGAACTAGACGAGCATGGGTTGGTTGTGCGAACACGGGTGCAACAGTTAGGAAGAAAGGAGTGGAAGAAGGTGGTGGCTCGCGTGTGAGAGAGGAAGGAAAGAAAGAAGAGGGAAAAGACGTGCATGCAAACCGAGACGACTATGCATCATTGACCAGATTCCACATTGGTACCACAACCACAAACAGGTACACAGAAAGACAACAAACCTCCATACACACAAGAAACAACAGATTATCCATTAATAAACCATTTATACAATATTACAATTAATTACATGGTTTACAATTAAAAATTGATAATCAGGTGTAGGTGTCACATCCTACCCCTTAAAAGAATTTCGTCTTCGAAATTTAGTTCTAATAAAACAAGTAGGGGTATTGTCTTTGGATGTCTACCTCGCACTCTTGGGTAGCCTCCTTTGTACCATAGTGTTGCCATTGAACCAACACCAATGGAATCATTTTGTTCCTAAGGACTTGCTCTTTCCTCTCTAGTATCTGAATTGCATTTTCAACAATAGACAGGTCATCTTGCAGCTCCTCTGGCTGCATTGGTATAACCTGGGACGTATTGGACAAACACTTCCTCAACATGGACACATGGAAGACGCTGTGTATAGCAACCAACTTTGGAGGTAGATCTAGTTTGTATGCCACTTCACTAACTCTCTTGGTAATTTGGTACGGTCTGATGTATCTTGGGCTCAACTTGCCTCTCTTTCCGAACTGCATTACTCCTTTGGTTGGTGACACCATCAGGAAAACAAAGTCTCCTACCTCGAATTCCAAAGGTCTTTGCCTCCTATCAGTATAACTCTTCTGTCAATTTTGGGCAGACAACAACCTCTTCCTAATCAGGTCCACCTTGCCCTCGTATTGCTGCCTATTTTCGGGCCCAATCAACTATCTTTCACCCACCTCACTCCTGCAAGTGGGTGTTCTGCAGGGTCTGCCATACAGTGCCTAATATGGTGCCATACCAATACTGGCGTGGTAACTATTGTTATATGCAAACTCAATCAGAGATAGATGATTCTCCCCGCTACCACCAAAGTTCAAGGTGCAGGCCCTCAACATGTCCTCTAGTGTTTGGATGATCCTCTCGGTTTGGCCATCCGTCTAGGGGTGAAAGGTGGTACTAAAACTCAACACTATACCAAAAGTCTCCTATAAAGCTCCCCAGAACCTCGATGTGAATCTCATATCTCTGTCAGATACAATAGACACTAGGATGCCATGCAGTCTCACAATCTCTGAAACATACAACTCTGCCAGTTTTGCCAACAGAAGATTCACCCTCATTGGCAAGAAATGTGCCGATTTTGTAAGGTAATCCACAATTACCCAAACTGTATCATTCTTCCTTCGGGTCCTCGGCAAACCTGTGACAAAATCCATCGACACATTCTCCCATTTCTACACTGGGACATCTAGAGACTGTAAAGTACCACCAGGCTTCTGGTACTCTATCTTCACCATCTAGCAGGTTGCACACTTCGCCACATACTTAGCAATTTCCCTCTACATCCCAAGCCATTAGAAATTCCTTTTCAGGTCCATATACATCTTGGTGCTTCTTGGATGAATAGTATATCTGGAGCGGTGGGCTTCGTCAAGTAGACCATTCTTGATTTCATTCACTTAAGGTACGTATAATCTCAACTAGTATCTCAACCCATCGTCTATCGAAACAGAAAAGTGAGGGGCATTACCAACTTCCAACTTCCTCCATATATCTAACACAAAAAAATCATATTGCTGAGCAGCGACAATCGCCTCAATCATTCTTGGACGAACAAACAATTTTGCGAGCACAACTCTGGCAGCTCCCTAAGACTGTCCCGTGGTCTACACTCCACTAGCCCTTCTAACAATTTCCATGCACGAATCATTAGGCTAGCCATGACATGAGTGCGTCTTCTAAGAGCATCTGCAACCACATTTGCTTTCCCTAGATGGTATGACAGGCTGAAGTCATAATCCTTGATATATTCCACCCAACGCCTCTGTCTCAGGTTCAGATCCTTTTGACTGAAGATATACTTCAAACTCTTATGATCTGTGTACACCTAAAACTGTTTGCCATACAGATAATGCCTCCAAATCTTCAGGGCAAACACAACCACTGCCATTTCCATATCATAGGTGGGGTAATTCTTCTCATGATCTTTTAACTAGTGTGAGGCATACGTCATCACCGTACCATGCTGCATCAGCACACATCCCAAACCAGTCCCACAAGCATCACTGTAGACGGTGAAACCGCTACTCTCAGAAGGCAAAGTTAAAACTGGGGTTGACACCAGACTAGCCTTTAACTCATTAAAGCTCTCCTTGCATTGCCAATCCTAGGCAAAGAGTACTTCCATTCTGGTCAGTCTGGTTAATGGTGCAGCGATCTTGGAGAAATCCTAAATAAATCTCCTATAATATCCTGCCAGGCCGAAGAAACTTCTGATTTCCGTGACTGTTTTCGGTCTGACCCAACTGTTCACAGCCTCTACCTTGGCTGGATCTACCTTGATGCCTTCTCCTGAGATGATATGACCAAGGAAAGACACCTCCTCCAGTCAAAACGCGCACTTGGAGAACTTGACATAAAGCTGATGCTGTCTCAGTGCCTCCAGTATGATCCTCAAATGTCTCTGGTGGGTCTACACATTCGAAGAATATATGAGAACGTCATCCACAAAGATGACCACAAACTGGTCAAAATAGGACCTGATCACCCTATTCATCAGGTCCATGAAGCCAGTTGGAGCATTCGTCAATCCAAATGGCATAACTAAGAACTCATAATGTCCATAATGGGTGCGAAAGGCTGTCTTCTACACATCTGGCTCACTGATCCACAGCTGATGATATCCGGATTTTAGATCTATCTTCGAAAACACCGATGTTCCCTGCAACTGATTGAACAAATCATCGATCATGGCCAGTGGATACTTATTCTTAACAATGATCTGGTTCAACATCCGGTAGTCTATGCAGAGCCGAAGTGAATCGTCCTTTTTCTTAAAGAACAGTACCGGTGCTCCCCAAGGTGAAACTGTGACCATGCCGGTGGAACCACTGGGGCGCGGTTCACCAAAACCTGACTCCGGTGTGCGGGAAAACACTGGGAGGTCCGATACAGTCACGGCGAAAATGGTGAATCCGGAGGAAGAGACAAGACTCGGAAACACCAAAGGGAAGACAAAAGGATAAGGAAAGGAGTCGCCACCTAGTCTTTTAATGGAAAGACGAGGAAAACCAAGAAAACACCAAAAAAAGGCAGA